>JASCZW010004176.1:0-83201 GCA_034211315.2 Aedes japonicus | reverse complement strand
TCTGACCACAACTCCTATCGACCCATCGCAATGTTATCCTGGTATTTGAGAGTTGCTGGAGAAAATGATCCTCTTCCGTCTGGAAAATGGGCTGAGACGAACAACCTGCTTTCAGACACTCAACATGGTTTCCGTAGGGGTAAGGGAACGAACGACTGTCTCTGCGTTGCTTTCACAGATATTCGTAGTTAGCTTTTGCTAAAAAAGAGCAAATGGCTTCTGTTTTCTTGGACATAAAGAGGGCTTTTGTCAATTATCACTCGGCTCCTCACCAGGTGTGATTAGGCGAACCCTCAGGTAATCGGGAACTTTGAGAAGCTTCTTGAGTTGAACCCCACACTCGCTTCATGACGTTGTACCATTTGTACATAACACAGGATGTCAGCCCTTCGCCGAACATTTCCAATCAGTGTTTGCTTCTCCGATTTCGACAATTCGGTTCATTTTGATTTATCCATGAAGCAGAGCTTCGTGGAATCCCAGAGCATCATCGTCCTATGATTGCTCCTGTGATATTTGCTGCAAAGTTTGGCCAAGTTGATTCCACTGAATCGTTCTTCACTGACGGATCATTGATAGAGGAGTCAGCAGGCCCTGGTATATTTAATGAAATTTATAACGCCAATCGTAGTCTTCAAGCTCCTTGTTCTCGTATATGTTGCTCAATTGGCGGCAATACACTTTCACGCTAGAAACTGTGGCCTCGTTAACACCGGATCAGTACTTCATTTTCACCGATAGTCTCAGTTCTATAGAGGATATTCGCCCATTGAGGCCGGTAAGCACTCCTCGTATTTTCTCATGAAAAATACAGGAGCTTTAAGTGATTTATCTTCGCGTTATTTTATCATCACCTTTGTATGGGTCCCATCTCATTGTTCAATCCGGCACGATGAAGCGGACTCGCTTGCAAAGGTGGGCGGCTATGGAAGGCGATATTTGGCATCGACAAATCGCCTCTAATGAATGTTTTCCTATTTTTCGTCAACAGTTACTCGTCAGCTGGCGGTATAAATGGATCTTAGAGGGTTTGAGCTGTTTAGTGGAATACCTTTAACTAGAAATTAGAAGAAAATTAGTATTTTCCATTTAATTCCAGATACGCTTATTTCGTCTACAATAATGCCGACTTCTTCAGTGTCTTGTACTAAAGTCGAGTTATAAGTACAAGACACGGAAGAAGTCTGCACATTGTGTTTCTAGTTAGTATAAATGGACTAAAGGAGCTTTGGGGCGGTGGCAATATTCTATCATCCCAAAGGTTTCGAAGAAATCTTGGTTTAGGGGGATGGATGTGGGTCGAGACTTCATTCGCGTGATGTCTCGCCTCATGTCCAATCATTATTCTTTGAACGCTCATTTATGCCGGGTTGGGCTGAGCGACAGCAATCTTTGTGAGTGTGGACAAGGCTATCAGGACGCAGATCACGTTGTTTGGTCTTGTGCTGAGAATCGTGGAGTCAAATCGGAGCGGAGTTGATTCGATTGAGCCTGTACAAATAAATGATTAATAAAACAAAAAAATATTTAGAAGAGTAGAGAATCGAACAAAGCAAAACAACAAAAACCAACCACGATATCACAGTGGAATTTTCAGCTGTGGTCATTTGGCACGTATGCTGGTTTGCATGGCAGCCAAAAGGTCTTATGAAGGTTCTCAAGTGGTCATTACATCTTTCACTAGTACATTTTGAAAATCTCTGTGGTCTTATAAAGGTTTTATCAACTTGTTTTCACAACTTCGTTAAACCCCAAAAGAGAACTAATGCTTAAAGGCATGCCCAAATTGGTACCTGATTATGGGTATATAGCCCCCACTCTATGAGTTTTGACGTGAATTCGGAGAGTTTTTTTTCAAACCACAGGAATGCACATTTACTTCACTACCTGCAAGTATTAACAGTTTACCGAAAAAGTGCTGAATTGTTTTTTTTAACCCATTAGCGCCCGAATTATTTCACATTCATGATAATCATGTTTTTAAGATCATTTAAATGGAAATCTACGGTCATAATTTTTTATGATCAGGTAAGTACTTTTTTTCGGTTTGGTGTCTTCTAAGAAGTTTGTTAGAATAATACTCGCTATATGCTAAGTTGCTATATGTGGTAGCCAGCAAAGTTGCGTTGTCGCCAGTTATGGTTCAGATCCTTCGCGAGATCCTCTACAAGAAGACAGCATCGAGGAAGTGTATGTAGAAACTACCCGAAGGCACGTAGAAAGAATAGGATTGTTTTCACCGGGAAGCAAATGCGTGTGTGAAAGAGAAAGCAATCTCTATTGCTATGTGTTATGTTCTAATTTACGAATAGAATGATAATAAAAATTGAAGTGACCTATGTAGCTATCATTGGAATAAAATTTCCTATGTGGCACGACCAATGTACAGTTCGGTTAAGCAAAATGTCCTATCTAACATTTTTGATGTTTTCGTTGTTATTTTAACACAAAATGCTACAAAGCTACCGTTGCTGTAGCAAATTCAACAACAATGCTTGCCCTCAAAAGCAATTGAATGGGTAAAACTTGATCCAGTTTGAAACATTTTCAAAAAATATTTTCATATTCTTCAACCTCGTTTTCCTCGGGATAAGCAAATTGTTAGATAGGTCCTTTTGAAAAATTACGCGAGAATAGTCTTCGTCTTTTGAGAGTATCTTTTTCATGAATAATCCTCCTAGAAGTGAGAGAAAAGCTTTTTTCCTTCGTAGACAAAATAGAGTAATAGTATCTTCAGCAATGTTGTAGACAATGATAATCCAATCAAATTTGCTGAATATACCACATTTTTATCCATTCACATTTCTGAACATTATGTCATTCACAACCTTTACAAATATGTTTTTAGTCATAACTTTGTAGTGAAATAACATCCATGAAAAGTTTTGCCTTGGCAAAAGTAGTTGCGTAGCTGTTCTACTTTTACATTTAGCCTTATCCTGCTCCCGCAACTGGTAAATGATAAAAAAAAGATCTCGTGAAAGATCGTGTAAGATCGTGTACACAGCGACAAAACAACGAGCATATCACGAGTTCCATTTTGTGGCACTCGACAACTAGCAATAAAGTGCTTTATCCCAGCACCGTCTCGATCGATGGTGTTCGTTTGTTGCTTTGTTCGTTTCTTTTTCTCAAATTACAATAAATTCTACAAACACTGGTTGCTGCACATTCAGTCTGGTTGTGCGTAAAATCGACATAACCAAATGAAATTCTGTGCACAAATGAGTGCGTCGCTAAGAATTCCGAGCAAAATTTTCAAAAGCTCTCTGATAGTCTGGAAGGAGAATCACTTGTTGAAATCTTCGAAGAGTTGATTTCAACAAGTTTTCTGGAGCACTTTGTTATTGAAACCAGGCGATATGCTCGCGACGTGAAGAATTGTCCAGATTTTTCAGTAACAGTGGACGAGCTTAGAGCTTAGATGGCACCAATCGTTAAAAATGCGCAACCGATTTTTGGAAATCAAAAAAATGCTTCATTTTGCGAACAATTTCCTTTATTGAGGACAATAGCGGCGATCGTGGGTACAAAGTTCGAGAATTTATAAATATTGTCAATGCTAATTTTCGAAAATGGGGCGTGTTTGATCAAAATCTGTCGATTGATGAGATGATGGTGCGGAACTATGGTCACCACCCAACAAAGCAGTTTATAAAAGGAAAACCGATAAGATATGGCTACAAGCTGTGGGCCTTATGTGGTAGCGATGGATACTGTTATAATTTCAATCTTTATTGCGGAAAATCATCCAACGAAGAGAGTACACAACCTCTGGGAACCAAAGTAGTGACTGCGATGCTCTCTATCGTTGAGGATCACAACAGCCTTATCGTGTTTTTCGATAACTATTTCAGCTCATATGCTTTGTTTGTGCTATTGAAGGAAAGAACGGCGCATTGCCCTCTTCAGTCGGATGAAGCGTTAACGAAATGTAAACGAGGATCCTACGACTATAATTTTGAGGAAAAGCGCAGTAACAATCGTAAAGTGGCACGACAATACCTGTGTAACTGTTGGAACGAATTTTGACATAGTGCAGCCATTGGCGTCCGTTTCGAGAAAAGACAAACAAAGACATGAGGTAGTAGCAATCGAACAATCGCACATAATCAATCGCTACAATGTAAATATGGGAGGAATAGACCATCACGATTGGGTTTTGAAAAAGTTTTCCATAGCTATCCGTGGTAAAAAATGGTACTGGCCATTGTTTACCAGAATCTTGGACATGGCTGCAACTAACACTTTCGTTATATTCAAAAAGTTATCACCGAACTCTCCAAGCATCAAAGATGTTAGACGGAGCATTGCTGTGTCATATTTGAAATTGGGTCATTTAATGAAACAGAATATAGGGAGGCCGATACTTGTGCAGAGAGCGCAGAAGAAAGTTCTGAATCAAGTAAGACTAGGACATATAATTGGAAAAAGGTCAAATTAGTGACGATGCCAAATGCAAAACTGCAGGAAGACCACGCACGTTTTGTGTCAAATGCAATGTAACTCTATGCATAGCATGCTTTCCAAAGATTCATTGTTAAATGGCACTGAAAAGTGCGTATTGCTGAATGAAAATGAACGTAAAAAGAATTTGTTGTACAATTCAGGTGTTGCAAATAAAAGTTTATATGCTGAGCGACTATGAATTGATCTCTCTCATACCACAAAGTCTCATACCAGAAAGTCAGAAGTGCTCAGAAAGTGGCCACTTTCCCGGGGTACCTGGTTCCTGGGACGTGGCCAATGCAACCAGGGACACTCAAAATGTCCTCCGTTGAGTTTGTTTCTGAAAATCCGGAAGTTTGATGTGTCGCATGACAGGATTCATGATCGATTCGAAAGTGACCACCGATTCTGGAATGGAAGTTACCCCACTCTCCCGGAATATATCCGGAACCACGGTCAAATCCAACATTTTGGCCCCAGTTACAAAAGCTGGAAGAGTTTTTGTAGTCGGTTGAAAAAACCGCATCTAATTTCGTTCCACACAGAATGAGAGAGAAACTTGGAAATGTTAAATTTTGGTCAAAAGATATGCCAGCCGTAAGTGTTAAGTAGTTCGAATACATGTGATTTTAGTGACGCAGTAGCGCCACCTAGTAACATAGTTCCGAAGCAACCTGTTCATGCTTTGTACCTTTAAGGCTTTCCTAACAACTTTGCCGAAGATCCAAACTTCTGTTCTTGTTTTTGAACAGTAAGCAAATCATAACTGATCTAAAAATAGATCACTGGGCGCTAATGAGTTAGTTCGAGAAAGGAGGCATATAAAATCCTTCCAATTTCGCGTTAAGTCATTTTCATATGAAAATCTGTTCACCTAATTTGATTATTAATCCCAATTAACGTTGTTTATTTTACGACCAAATTCTAAATAATAATTTTTATGTTTTTGTAAACTCAATATTATATACATATTTTGATACATCAATTTTAAAGCATATCAAAGCTCTCGATAGCATACCAATCACCAGAATGTAGTGTCCATATGTAAGCGTACACCAATAATTACATCGAAATGTGTCAACACCCCAAACCACACCGTCACACTTTGAAACAACACGTCGCTCCCGTCGCTTGAAGGCACTCCGACTCAACACCTAGCCGTGTATTGATCGGACGACTATCGCTTCCCATCTTATGCAGGTGGACGACGTCGACAGGACGATGATACCGAACCCCAAAATCACTTTCCCATTCAGCCGCAAACACGCGTCGTCGTGGCCAAACACTGAACACCACCTCTGTTCTGTTCTGATACTGATAGAATTGCTATTAAAATCAATTACAACGTTGTCAGCTCACACCACCGAAGCACCGCCAGGAGCTCTCCTGGGAAGATACACAAACAGGATGTAACTGTTACCGATACGTCCCATATCTAAGCATCACCGCCAGACCGTCATCAACGGCACCGATTCAGTTCGGTTTCATCCCTCCAGGCCCAGTATTGCAATTTCCACCACACCCTCCTGGTCGCCAGCGCATTTGCTGGACATGTGAATTGCGAACGCTATCGAATTCACGTACATAGTAAGTTTAACACGCCGGTGACACGTCCGTTCCCAAGATGGGCGAGATCAGATTGCCTCAAATGTGCAGAAGAGAAATCTATTATGCCAACAAAAACGTGCAGCCAAAACACCTCGTGGCTGTTTGGGTTGGTAATTGATTTGTGTGATTGGGTGAATCGTGGGGCTGTGATTGATTTTGCAACGAAATTCTATTAGTCAGTGAACATCACACACACTACATATCTGCACCGAAGGTAGTAAACGAACCGGAACACCGACCGAAAGCATGAAGCGTGGAATTTTTCCGTCTTTTCTGCGGTCATTGTTGTTCCTACTTATATCCTTTGCTATCAATTTAACCTCAGCCAACCCTCATTTCCCTGTTAATGAAACGCAAAAATTGCCCCGAAGGCTTCACCCAGTTTTTATTCCCGAACAATAATTAACCCAACAAACGTGTTTCGCCCCGTCATCGGCTCCGTTGGCAGTTGCGTTGGACGTCATTGTTTTGTCAAAGCAAGCGGTGCAAACGCCATGATTTTTATTTATGGTCCTTCATCGTCTGTGTCGAGAGTAGCTTCGTACCCGCTACATAGGTACAGGCGGAACACACGACAGCGTATCGATTTCGAAAAATCTAACCATTTTGGAGCACTCCACAAGAAGCGTGACATGACTTTTGTCCTTGGAACTAGTTTTTAACCGCGTCGTTACGCCCATGTGTATGGATGCGGTGGTGGACGGAAAGGGGCACATAGAATCCAACCAACATGCAAACTTCAATGCGAATACGCGATCCGTGGAGTCCTGACTGGGGGTGGTTGGTTGTTGTTCGCGATGGTGGGATGGTGAATATGAAGTCCGTGACCTGGCGTGTGGTGTCGTGTGTTTGTCTAGCCTATCATCGAAAGCATGACATGATATGACATGCTGGCAAAGGAGAAGGTTGGGGGAGGGTTTGGGTACTTGGGGGCGTTGGTCATTCATCAGCCGTCCGATGCAGGAAATCCAATGGTGGTCAAGCGGACAAAGTTGAACCAAATTGAAGCAGCCGGAATTAATTCGGTGAAATGTCACCGTCACTGTTGGCACACACACACGTCAACATACATACAGTGACACAACAGTGGTGAATTTCAGTGACCCCTCGAATATGTGTCGGAGGATTAAAGTGGAACAACGAAAGTGAAAGTGGTAGAAGTGTTGTCAGTTCGCGGTGTTTCATGGAGTGAATTTCGTCACAAGAACTTGGTTGATTTCAAGCTTTGCCATCAATAAGTTTGAACTATTTCTTATCATATTTAGCCAAAACGACCATTTTTCTTTTTTTTTTCGACGTTGGTTTGGAGACTGAAATTGGAGAAATATTACCAAAGGCGACATTTTTTAATACATTTTATTTGTGCTGATCAGAGTGTATTATATTCTCAGAAATCTACTGGTGTCGTTATCAGCGGTCACCAATGTCTCCAGAGCTTGTATACCACCTCGATTTCGTCAACGTAGACTTGGTATTGGATTCTACCGTCGAAGAGTGGGTAAAAAATGATGAAAACTGAGGGTAAAAACCGGCAACTTTTGTCGCTTTTAAGTGCGGCTTGTAAACAAGGTCATTGCCGCTTCTAAATTGCCGGGAGAATCGAATGGAACTGGTTTCAATCACCGCACGGATATGATTGTGGAGTTAAAAAGCTTATTTTATCCCACTTCCCTTTATATTCTTGAATAATTTATAGACATCTTTGCAGGGAGAGGCTCAAGATCAACCAAATAGTGCTAGTTCCATGTCAAGTTTCCTGGAAAATTGAAGGAAAGCTGTTTCAACTACCGCACGGCTCTGTGGACTAATATACGGCTGGTTTTACCCGACTATCCCTTGTATTCTTGAATAGCTAATAGATCTCTTTGCTCGGAGTTGTTCAAAATCAACTAGATAAGGCTAATCCTAAAGGGCGAACACGAAATTATTCCGACACCGAAAATGTCATGCCAATTTTCTTATAATGTTTAGAATCAAACCAAAATTTTAGGGTAGTTTTATACATATATCTACTTCAAAAATCAAAAGAAAAGTTAATCGATGGAGCCTTGAGTGTAAAATTGAACGCATTTTCGCTTGATGCCCTCCATCAAAGACTTTACAGTGTCATCCGGTACCAGTTTCTCAGTTTTTTTTTCCATTTTCTTAACATGTCCTTCTCGTCTTTGACTGTCATCTTGCTCTTCCGAAGTTCCCGCTTCATCATTGCCCAGTACTGCTCCACCGGGCGCAGCTCCGGACAGTTTGGCGGATTCATGTCCTTTGGAACAAAATGGACAGAATTGGCCTCATACCACTCCAGGACACTTTTAGAATAGTGGCATGATGCCAAATCTGGCCAAAATAGCGGAGCTTCGTCGTGCTGCTGCAAGAACGGCAAAAGGCGCTTCTCGAGGCACTCAGATTTGTAGATCTCGCCATTTACTGTGCCCTTTGTCACGAAAGGCTCACTCCTTAGTCCGCAAGAGCAGATGGCCTGCCAAATGAGATATTTGGAGGCGAACTTCGACATTTTCCTCATTCTTAAATTTGTCGTCCACATAGAACTTGCTCTTGCCGGTGAAAAACTCCAACTCCGGAATTTGCTTACAATCAGCTTTAATATACGTTTCGTCGTCCATCACACAGCAGCCATATTTTGTCAGCATCTTCTCGTAGAGCTTCCGTGCCCGAGTTTTAGCCGTCGATTGTTGCCGCTCATCGCGGTTTGGGAAGTATTGTACCTTGTATGTATCTAGTTCAGCTCTCTTCTTTGCATTCTGGACGTAGCTCTGCGACATGCCGATCTTTTTAGCCAAATCACGGCTTGAGACGTTGGGATTTGCTTTAATCATCCGCTTCACCTTTCCCTCCGTCTTTTTGTTCTCCGGTCCCGGTTTTTTTCCAGCTCCTTTGCCGTGGTCTAACGTCAACCGCTCCTGGAACCGCTTCAACACTCTGGAGACGGTTGAATGGTGAATGTTCAACATTTTTCCCAACTGCCGGTGCGACAGGTCAGGAAATTCCAGGTGTTTGGAAAGAATTTGTTCTCTCGACTCGCGTTGGTTCACCTCCATTTTTGTTGAATCGAAAAACACGACTTCGAGTTTGACAGCATGTAAACAATACACATCAATGAGAAAGTGTGCAAAATTTGGTTGATTTTTACCCAATGGTAAAAAAGTTATGCTATGTTGAATGTGTCGCAATAATTTCGTGTTCGCCCTTTATGTAAAATTTCCTGGAAAATCGAATAGAAGCAGTTTCATCTACGACACGGCTCTGTGAACAAAGATATGGCTGATTTCACTCCAGTTTAACCCATATAGTTGAATTATTTATCTCATGAATACAAGAGGAAGTGGGGTAAAATCAGCTAAATCTTTGTTCGCAGAGCCATGCGGTATATACAACAACATCTATTCGGTTTTCCAGGAAATTTTTCATAGGACTAGCCCTATTTTGTTGATCTTGAGCGACTCCGAGCAAAGATATCTTTAAATTATTCAAGAATATAAGGGGAAGTGGGCTAAAATAAGTCCTATAGCTCCTCAACCATATCCGTGCGGTGATTGAAACTAGTTTCATTCGATTCTCCAGAAATTTTCCAACCGAAAATGGCCTTGTTTACAACTCACGCTTAAAAGCTACAGATTTTACAAAAGTTACAGATTTTTCCCTTAGTTTTCATCAGTTCTTGCCCACAGTGCGTCATGTCACGTGTATTTTATCTTCCACACAAAAATTGACCCGGTAAATAAAACTAGATTAAATCTTAAATTTTCAATTGTCTCAAAGTTAAACTCTACCTTGTGACTTCCCAAAACCCTTAAATGCTTCTATCTCAGATCCCTTTGAATTATCGCTAGGTTCCCATGATACTTCTCTTAGTTTTCGTTGGAATTTCTTAAAATTTTCCTGCAACTTCCAGGTGGACAACGTTTCTGCAATCGTCTAGAAGAGCTTATTGATCTTGAATACTAACGTTTCGTTCTATCGGATTGGTATCCAGACTTGGCCACTGTATGCCAACGCTCATTCTAGCTTATTCTGTTTCTGAAATTGAATACCTTAAAAACTTTATTTTGTTCCTTTAGATTTGTTTTTTTTTGTTTTCCAATATTACTCAAGTTAGGGAACGTCCATTAATAACGTCATGCATAAAATGACTTTTTATAAACCCACCCCCCTTGTCACATTTTTGTATGGACCTTCAAATTATGTTGTATGGATGTCAAGTTTTCGCAAACCCAAACTCCCCACCACCGTTACATAATTAATGGACCTTCCCTTATCTAGGAATATGTCCCTTTCGAAACCTTTTTAAGTATCTCAACATGTTTTCTTTTGAAATTTCACTTCTCCTAAATACTTTCAATCAATTCACGAAATTTGTGCTCTCTAAAAAAGAATAATCAAAAAACGTTTCTGAAAAGTTTCTCCTCAGCTCTTTGGGAACTTCTCCTGGAACACAGGAAGTTTCTTTGGATCATTGGAATATCCAGTAGCTGTCTACATGTACCATTTAAAGTTCCTTTGAGAATGTTTGAAATTATATCTTACCTCATCAGAATTCTCGCAGTAGAATAATAATATTTCAAAGATTATTTTTATTTATAATTACGTGAGACTTCCTAAGACCATTAAGTTGCTTCTGAAATTATCTTTGAACGTCTCCTTGGTGTAATTGGATTTATCCCTATGTTCTTATGAAAATTTCTTCAATTTTCGTTGGTACTCATCTCAACTCATCCGCACGAACCTTCTTTAAAGTTCCTTTGGACCTTACCTTACCTTACCAATCAGACTAAAGCCGGTGTAGCCTCTGCTGTACACAGAAGTTGTCTCCATTCTATTCGGTCCATGGCTGTCACTTGCCACCCTCGCTGTCTGCGGAGAGTCCGCAGGTCGCCTTCTACTTGATCGATCCACATTGCTCGTTGCGCGCCTCTTCTTCTTGTACCTGTCGGTTCGTTTTTGAGAACCATGTTCACAGGGCTGTCGTCCGACATTCTAACGACATGCCCAGCCCATCGTAGTTGACCGAAGAGAATTCCGAACAGGTGTTAAACAACAAAGGTATCGTTGTTGAAGTCTTAGGGAAGTGGCTCAGTCAATTGTATGTAGGAACATTTCATGTTCGCTTCAAGAGGTACCAGAATTCCACAACTGAAAATTTTCAAACAGAACTGGCCAGAGATGATCTCTAGAACTTGTTCAAAGAAATTGAATCGGTAAACTTAAAAGCGGAGATCATAAAATGGTACTACGCGGTACCGATTGCGAATATTCTTTAGTCAATAGGAAAAAGTGGTGAGCTGGAGGTTGAGAACCAAACAATTTTGATGGAGTACGATTTGAACGTAACGCCATACTCGGAAGAGATCTTGAACATTTTGCCTAGATCTGAATTTCAGATTCCGGCAGAGGGGTTTTTCAAACCTGAGGATCCTCGTGATGAGTGCATATTCACGAATAATCCGCTCACTGCCAGAGATCTTGATGGTGCTCTTTGTTTCAAGATACCAAAGATAGTGCAGATAAGCTAGCATTCTCTGGAAAAACACTCCAAATGCCAAGGTACTGAAAACACGATACGCCAAAATGATTATCGATTCCTGTACCCAGCTCGCTTACGAGAATGCACAGATTATGCTGGACTAACCGAATTATGACCTGAACGATGAGGATTCCCCACCAATTTGAAACAGGTACAGTCCTAACTATCTCAACCGAATCGTCAATTAGTTGCAAACGATTGCTGTTCAGCTTAAAGAACGCCACATGACGTCAATCAACCGAAACTGCCCTTATCCTTGAATTCCAACACAGGAAAACCAACGGAATATTCCATCTACTACACCCAAAAGTTGAAATTGTAGCAAAAAATGCAAAATTGCAATTTTTGCAGTTTTCACAATCATATCTTGAGGAAATCCGCATGATTCTGAAAAGGCAAATTTGCCCATCATGTTCCACAAAGCTTTTTATGGTATAAACAAAGCCATGCAAGTGTGTGCAAGTGGTTATCGCTGTGTGCCTAGTGCCTCGACAATCGCAGCAACCTTTTGGTTTTTGTTCAACCGTCAACCACTTCTCAATATGGGTGAGACAATGGCACAGAACGCCGCTACACCATATTCCACTGTTGCTATTCCGCTGTCAAGTGTTCTATTTTTATCTGCACTCGTCATCACACTCCTATCGCCCTCTCATCAAGTCACCATGCGGTTTATGAAATAAACGAAGCCATGTAAGTGTGTGCGACCGAAATTTGCTTCAATGTTGTAACGTTGAGTGCCTCAAAAACCGAAGAAACTGTAGGACTTTTATTCCCTTCACCTAAAATTGTTGTGGTGACTGGATGGTTACAATGAAGAGCCGTCATGCTGACGGTCGCGGTTCGACTCTCGGTAGCGGAAGGAAATCTTTTTTTTTTGTGCGCCATTGAATTTACTACTACTAATCAACTGTACAACATCACGCACACATTGAATTTTCTAATCGAATTGATGTGTTGCTTTTTGCCCACGACCAATGTTGCTTTCTTTCTCAAGATTGCGATCCATTACGAGAAATGAAACCAAATCATGCGAAATTGCATTACAATCTTGCTTTTTATTTTTGGGTGTTACAGGTGCTAATTTAATGCTTCTCGCGAAGACTTCATACATCTCGCCTCTTCATGCATCGAAGACTTCATGCTTCTCGCCAATGCCAATTCTGTCGCAGAATTTCCTAGCACTTACACGTTACCACATTGCCCGCAAGACTATCAAATGTAAAATCTAACGAAACCTTTGTATAACACACTCTTTGGATCGAATCCTCTAAAGCGATTGCCGAGTCCATCGAAGCATTTGTCGAAGCCCCAATAATTGTAGTATGAATTCTCTTAAAAATCTACTACTTATATCAGCTACCTATATTTTGGACAGGATTATCCTTTTGTTGTGAACATAAGCTATTCCTATTGAATATATGATCATTGGCACTCAAGTTCCTCGTTTCTGGCATTCAATCCTTTTGGCAATTTCTCATTACGACCGTGTAAGAAATGTTCATTCACATACATAGGATAGGTGAAAGTTCAGTCGTAGTTTATCCGACAGACTTCCAGTAGAGCATCATCAAACGTATCAAAACATGATAGAATGATACTCAGATGTTTCCTTTCGCTATTTTTGAACTGTCTGGTTCCTGTAGATATTTTTTACTACCTAGTAAGTATATTTTACCCACCGCTGGCCTTTTTTTATAGCTTCAATGTACCTACATGTTAGGTAACCCATGTATACCTAAAATTTGGTAGACCAAAGTTTACCTAAATTTACCTTTAGTTCACGGTTGCGTCAAAAGAAGCTTATTTTAGGTAAAACCTAGAGGTTATGTACTGTTTAGTGAAATACCTGTAACTAGAAACTAGAAGAAAAATTAGATTTAAGTCGAGTTATTAGTACGAGACACTGAAGAAGTCTGCACATTGTAGATGAAATAAGCGTATCTGTCGAAGATAAGCAAAATCAATTGGAATTAAATGCTAATTTTTTCTTCTAATTTATAGTTATTTTAGGTAGTTTTTCATTTCAGCGTAGGTAAAGATATTTTAAATGAGAACCACAACAAAAAATATCCGCAGTGTGGTGCATTCTTGCATCGGAAGAATGCATTGTCTTGGACACGTGGTAGTGGATTTCTTGATGATCATGCTGTTTTTGTGTTTTGTTGTGGAATTAGTTTATTAGAGTGTCGAAAGGATGGAACAATTTACATTCGGAATTATTCTGAGTGCTCCTGAAAATTCCATGAAATCTATGAAACTTTTCAAATATATGTGGAAATTCCCCATTACTTGCATTGGAATTATTTCAAAGTCATTGGCCTGATCTGATTTTTCCCTAGCTTTCTCTGCAACTAATCCTAAATTTGTTTGAACATCCCGTTTTCTCTTTCCATAAACTCACGTTAAATTTTCTCTAAAATTGATCATGGTACACTAAAAACTTCGCCTTGGTTTCTCTTAGCTCCTTTCAGAGTTAATATACGTTCCCAAAACCTCCATATTGAACGGAAACATCTAATTAGATGTTTTAAAACACATATTGAGTTATTAGTACGAGACTCTGAAGAAGTCTGCACATTGTAGGCGAAATACGCGTATCTGTCCAAGACAAGCAAAGGTAGTTGGAATTAAATGGAAAATACTAATTTTTCTTCTAATTTTTAGTTACGTATTGAGATTCTTTAGAAATTTCCCCAGAGTTTTTCTAGAACTTTCCTTATGCTGGAACTTCTCATATAAGCTCTCCTAGAAGTTCCCTAAGTTTCCGTGAAATTTAAATCTTTCCTATGATGACGCTTTCCTTATGTCTCAGTGGAACCTCACTTCAAACTCTCTGTTAATTGCCTAGGAACTTTTATTGTGTTCTTTTGGTTTTTTAAATGAGTGACCTAAATACTTTTCTTTTTTTAAACTCTGCCTGTCAACTATAGCTCAAACAAGCTTCAAAGAATCCCAAACTACTCAAACTATTGAAATAAGATTCATTTTAATTTTTCTTGCATATGGTTGCCAATTCGTACGTTCCAACATAAAAAATCCCAACCCAACACTAAGTCAATCCCATGCTCACTAAATTATGCTAATATAGCAATCACTACCCCCTCTGACAAACGCTGCCATATGTTACACGCTTCAGCAGTGACCCCACTTTGGAACGACCGACAACCAAATCGCGTATCCTTTTTCACGTGTATCGTCAGAGAAGTAGGCCACGCTTCGCTTGTGTGCCTTCCGCATTTTTGAGCAAAGGTAAAACTGCAAAACGCTCCCACGAACGACCGCTTTTCTCACGCCACTCATCCTTTCGTTTGAAAAATATTCGTGAAAGCTCTCACCTCCCCTCACCGCACGCCGTTCGACGGTCGGCCAGCAACTCACTCTCATTAATTATCGATCCCCGACTCCGAAGGGGCTCTCATTGCTCACCGTGCGCGACTGCAGTCAACCAGGCAAAGCGAATGCAACTCTCCCGAAAGGTGATGACATACAACAAGAACCCAACCCCGCCAGTGAGCGCGAAAAGTAATTAATTTCGCGAGAACCACGCTGTCAGGAACGATAGGGTTGCCAACGGTGGCCTCGCCGAGGAGAATGAGAGTGCTACCGGTGTTCTCCCATGCCGCTCTCGAGCGATTTCCAAGAGGTCAATCTCCGTGACACTACGCCTGTCCTGCTCTGGCCCCCAATCGAAGCCCCCTGCCGGTGACGAGGCTGCTGATGATGACGATGATGGTGATGATGATGATGATTAAACCACGCCTGATTCGAACAGTCTCCGGACTAAAAGGTGGGGAAGTTTTTCCGGGTGGGGATATGGGAGCATGCAAATCGCGTGTGGGAGGCTTAATTGTGCGGATTGTTTTCTGGGGGTCGGATAACTGGTGACACTTGTGGATGCGAGGCGATTGCGGGATAAGAAATTTGCCTGAGAGGTGATTTGAGTTTAAGGTTTACGTTCAAATATTTACGTTCACTTGCAGAATGTAATACGTAAATTCGCGGGTAAAATTACAAAACTTGAGCTGATGGATCTAGGTTGCCTTAAATTACCATTGTTACTAGCTTTTGCAGATGATTTATTAATTATTGTGACGTCTAAGGAGGAGATGGAATGTATTCTTAAGGAACTAATAGAGCAGTTAGCAGATGATGGCTTAGAGTTAAACTATGACAAATGTCATGTACTATTAAGATATCCAAATAATAAGGCACAGCAGCCCACAGAACTTGTCTTGAATGGAAAATGTTTCAAGGTTCATGATAGAAATCTACAAACAGATAAAGATGCAGAAATACATTTAAGACAAGTAGAACAGTGGTTAGTCTTTGTAAACAATTTAAACCTTCGTGGCCATTAGGAAAACTTATCTACAAAGCAGTGCTAGCACCTGCCATTTTATATGGAACGAAAGTAGGTTTACTTACGAAAAAAAAGCAGAGTATCAATGGCAAATTATGAGAAACTAATTTTAAAAACCATTTTTATTCACTGTAGGAAACCTGAAATTTAAAATTTAGTACTAGAAAACTACTAGAAGGAGAAACTATAAATAGAAGAGCTAAGGTAGGAAGAATTAGCTACTCCGGTCATATTTTAAGAAGAGAAAATATACAACCTATAAAGTTGGCATACAAACTTAATTTTAAGAAAAAGAAGGAGGCTGGACCTAGTATGACATGGAAGGACTCATTGCTTCAGGATCTCAATAGATATAATGAAATGAATGAAGAAAATAGGAAGCAGTTAGCTAGAGATAAAATTAACCTTAAATTAAAAGCCGAAGAGTTATATAAAGAATAATGCGCGAAATCTCTGATGGGGAGTCTTCCGGAGATAAGAGTAAAGCTACGAAAAAAAAACAAATTTGGGAAATACAAAAAATAACAAGCTTTCAAGTAAGGATTAAGGAAAAACCACCAGAGGATAACAGGAAGACTGTAAATGGTATTTTTTTAAATATAATAACAAAAACATATAAGAATGAATTAATGAAGCATGAACATTACGATAGGTTATTAAAGCATGTTTATAGAAATAGATTGGCAGCACTGAAATTTTATGTTCCTCTTATGTCACGGGCGAGGGTGGTAGTGTGGACTTATTAAGGATATTCCATATGCTTTATAACAAATTAAGTAGTATCATAACCTTTAGCGTCAGGGTAAGATGATTTTTAAATCAAGGTAAGCAAATCATATTTATTTCTCTGCTTTTTGACATAAATTATACAACACTATATATATTGGAATAAAAAGAGGGACCATAAGAGCACCCGATTTAAGCAAATTGAATAGGAAACGTGGGTCTGCCAACTTCCTGAGGGTGGGCTCTTCTCCCCATCCAATGGGACATATTACTAGGCGAGGGCTCGGTTTTGGTGTTGTTTCTGCGAACTTGCTTCTGGAATGAGATTCTCTTTAGACCCCTGTAGCTTTGGGTTACGCGTAATTGTATCAGCTTACGAGCTCACAATACGTTTTTGGCACTTCATACAGGAACATGATAAAACATTTACCACAGTATAACCTTGATCAAATCGTTTAATTAAAGCAGTCCAGGCAGTGCTATAGGCAGTTGCCTTGCTACACTAAATGGTAGTCCAGCGAAACAGTTATGAACATCTATCTGTATTTATATCATGACGATTTTCAGTGTAAAATTAATCCTCAATATTTTCAACAATCGATTCCCGAAATGTTCAGGAATGTGATGCAAAAGTGTCTGGACGAGGGCGTCTTTCCGGACGCCTGGAAAATTCAGACCCTTGTGTTTCTACCAAAGACAGGGAAGCCACCAGGAGATCCAAGGGCATATACACCTATATGTCTGTTGGATACAGCGGGTAAGGTGCTAGAGAGGGTTTAGGCGGCCTGTCTAATAATCAGTTTGCCTTCCGTAAAGGGAAGTCGACGGTGGATGCCAGCGCAAGAGGCGAGGAGTCCACTAGTCAAGTAGTTACCCTTGACGTGAGAAATGCATTGAATAGCGCCAGTTGGGTTGCGCTATTCATTGCTGACTCACTCCAACACCTTTAGGACTCTGGGTACCTGTACAAGATTCTGGGAAGCTAAGCTGTCCTTTATCAGCCACGTCGATTACGTCTGCAAGAAATCCTTTATAGCTATATCGGCATTATTCCGCATGATGTCGAATAGCTCGGCGGTGCAAGGCAGTAAGCGTAAACTCCTGGCCAGTGTCGCTCTGTCCATACTTAGGTCCTACGTTAGAAAGCTAGAGAGTACGCAGACTTATGTACCTAAGAGTCATTGGCGGACCTAGACAATTAGTCTAGAGGGGGCCTGTCCGAAGAACTTTTTTTGTGTATAGGAATATTTAAATGAGCGATAAAAGTAGCGTAATTGTTAGGGATATGTTATTTTAATTAAAGAACCAGAACAGATTCAATCGAATAATTAGATCTATTCTGCCCCTCGGCGAGTCAAAATGCCTCAAGAGAACCTCGTATTATTCCGTGTGGATCAAATGGAGAATGTACCTTTTTCGATTCTCTTGAGGCGTCTCAAATCATCCGAGGCGGAGAATAGAGTCAAGTTTAAACTAAAAAATCTCAAAACTTCAAAGAACAACATTAAGTCAATGAATATTTTAAATTCATATCCAAATTTTGATTGATTTGGATTATGCGTTTTAATTATCATCAAAATTGGGTCGGTTGATAGTGATTCCATCACAACACTGAAAAGTTATACATTATACTAACTTTCTAAAGACAGTTCAAAAACTTTAAAGGAGAATTCCGAGGATTATCTCATCAAAAATCTACCGAGAACTTCACGGCAGTTCGAAAAAAACATCCATGGGTAATTTAAGGTTAAACTTAAGAATAGGATTGACATTGGTAGTATTCCAGGGCATAAAATTTCTATGGAAATTTTTCGAAATCTTTTGAAGAATGTTAACAACTACGGTATAGGCGAAACTAACAATTGCATCTACTGTTTTGAACTGTGTTGCATTTATAAATTTTAAAGTGCATTCTTCAAAATGGCATCAGATTAAAATTGAAAAATCTACAAGAATGAATTACTCGGAAAAATCATTCATGCTAATGAAATTTTTGTATTTTGTAAAGGAAAATAAATGTTTTTCAAATTTTGTAAGATGGTAGATGTAATTTTAAAAACTGTGTTTCAAAATTTATAAACTTAAGACAACTCAAGATAAATTCAGGTTACTTCTTAACTACTGTAAAAATTTCAACTTAATCCATCTTTTGAATGCTGACATGAACATTTCAAATCTGACAATTTTGTATGGAAAGTTGTATAATATTTTCTCCACCAATAACCCAAAATAGCCAACACCAATAACGCCAAAATAGAAGCTTTTGATTTAAAATCAAATCCTTTAAAGAAACCTTTAGAATAAAATTTCCATTAAATATTAACAAGCGTTTTAAAAAAAATAACTGCAATTCTGTCTCTACTAAGTGAATGCAGATACGAACACACTGTTTTTACAAGCTCTTACAATTCTATGAAAATTAAAAATATTTTTTCGACGGGCCCTGCATTGCGGCACTACTTAATTATTATTTTTTTTATATTGGCAGAAAAGAATAGATAAATAATAATTTCGACAGGTGAACAATATTTTCAATAAAAGTAAGCCTCACGCACGGGTAGATTTCTCCCAATATTAATGAATAACATTTAACAAAAATGTCGAGGAAATTACTAAATTTCAAAACTTTGACAAACTTTGTTATCACCAACATCAAGAAATTTAAATACATAAAATATCATGAACAGTGATGTTTATTACATTTCATTGGTAGCGTTGTAAGCAGAGTATGTAGTGAGTTTTTTTTCTTGGGTGGAGCTGCATGACAGCTTGTTTGTCAAGGCTGGACCCTTTCCCAACATTCACCATTACTATGATGAATACCATGGTCACACTAGCATATGTCAACCGCGTGAGCACCATTTGAAGTATTCGATATTTTGTCTTCGTATTTTATAAAAGATGTACACTCAGTAGCAAAAAAAAAGCCGAACAAAATTTTGCATCCAAAAAACGCGTTGTTCAACCTTCTGTAACATTGTCAATTATTAATATATTTGGCTGAAATTTTGACTACACTATAAGTAAAGCTTTGACCTTATGTGACCAAAATATTATGTTGATGAAATTTAATAATTTGAAGTTATTATAACATAACTTTTTTATGTGAATAACATAACACTTTTTATGTGAAAAAAGTCATTTTTGGACATACCTATTCCAAAAATCCGTATTTCTGTGAAAAATTTAGGTAGCATATTAAAAATTTCTCCATAGCTTACAGTACAGAGATAAATGTGGACAAAATTTGAACTGTTTCCATAAAGTGGTTTGGACTACAGCTGGCGTCAAAGATGACGCCCCAACATGAGATTTTCCTTTTTCACCCGATATTGACCATGCTGAAATATCGGTGTAAAAAAAAGCCGAGGCGAATTCATCTTATTAATTCGGCACAAACCTGTATGATGACAACGCCTATCAACGTGTTGTCAAAATTTCAGCCAACTATATTGATAACTAGCTGATCCCGGAGCGAGCGCTGCTACGCCTGCAACTAAATGAATGAACATTACATAGAATTGACGCTTTTTTTTTAATGAGTTTTTTTTGAGTAATAAGGAGTTCAAACTTCTATCAGAACATTCTTCTTACCCAGACAATACACAGTTTGTGGCTTAGTTACCTGGATAATTCTCAGGATTGGTTGAAATTTGTGTTTGAATTCACCATAGAAACATTTCTTGCATTCAAAACACCCCGCATACCATTTTTGATTCCATTTGCTTGATTAGTTCTCAAGCTATGCAGAAATTTGTGTTTCATTTGTATGCGAGCCGGAAGGGGGAAGCGGTCTCAAACAATCATAAAGGGCGATACGGTCAAAATTTGGTCAATATCAACTTGACGTATTTCTTTCAATTTTGCATTTAAAAAACCTGAACACCCCTCATTTTGAAGGTGTGTGTGTAGAATGTTGCTCCTATTTTGATTTTGGAATTCACTCTTCAGTTGTCAAAATGCCGTCCAAGCAAGAAGAGCAGCGTATCAAAATTTTGCTCGCGCATCGCGAAAATCCGAGCTACTCGCACGCAAAGTTGGCAAAATCGCTAAAAGTTGCCAAATCAACCCTTACAAATGTAATTAAAGTATTTGGGGAACGTTTGTCGACAGCCAGGAAGTCTGGATCGGGGGGAAATCGAAAACCGGAAGCCGCTGAGACGAAAAAGAGAGTTGCCGGTAGTTTCAAGCGAAACCCTAACCTATCTCTCCGAGATGCCGCAAATAAGCTGGGTGTATCGTCTACAACCGTGCATCGAGCCAAAAAACGAGCCGGACTATCGACTTACAAGAAGGTAGTGACTCCAAATCGCGATGATAAACAAAATACGACGGCCAAAGCGCGATCCCGGAGGCTGTACACGACGATGCTGACGAAGTTTGACTGCGTGGTAATGGACGACGAAACCTACGTCAAAGCCGACTACAAGCAGCTTCCGGGACAGGAGTTTTATACGGCAAAAGGAAGGGAAAGGTAGCAGATATTTTCAAGCACACGAAACTGTCAAAGTTCGCAAAGAAATATCTGGTTTGGCAAGCCATCTGTACCTGTGGCTTGAAAGCAGCATTTTCATAGCTTCCGGGACTGTCAACCAAGAAATTTACGTGAAAGAGTGTTTGAATAAACGTCTGCTGCCTTTCCTGAAGAAACACGGTTGTTCCGTACTGTTTTGGCCGGATTTGGCATCTTGCCATTATGGTAAAAAGGCCATAGAGTGGTACGCCGCCAACAACGTGCAGGTGGTTCCCAAGGACAAGAACCCTCCCAACACGCCAGAGCTCCGCCCAATTGAGAAATACTGGGCTATTGTCAAGCGGAACTTAAAGAAGACCAAAAAAACTGCTAAGGACGAGCAGCAGTTCAAGGCAAACTGGCTTTCTGCGGCGAAGAAGGTGGACAAGGTGGCTGTACAAAATCTGATGGCAGGGGTCAAGCGTAAGGCCCGGCAATTCGGATTTGGAAAAGCGGAAGCCTAACTGAATATTTTTCCTGAATTTTATACTAATTGAACTTGAAAAAGAAATATAATTTGATTTTTTAAATAAACGATTTCACCGATTTACACGCGTTTTCCCTTGACCAAATTTTGACCGTATCACCCTTTAAGAACCTTCCCCAGCCCCAAAAATACCTGCATACATATTTTCACTCCGATCGGTCAGACAGACAGTCAGACCGAAATCCATTTTAATATAAATAAAAATCCTGTTTCCAATAAACCCCACATGCCAAATGTGGTTTCATTTACTTGAATAGTTCTCGAGTTATGCAGAAAATTGCGTTTCATTTGTATAGAGCCCCCTCCTTTCAGAGAGGGCTCAAACCCATGAAATATGTCTGACCCTCAATTCACATGCAAGTTTCAGTTAGCGAAAGGAGGTCTCAAGACCACCATAGGAATATGTCTCTCCTTCAAAAAATTCCACATGCCAAATTTGATTCCATTTGCTTTATTAGTTCTCGAGTTATGCAGAAATTTGTGTTTCATTTGTATGGGAGCCCCCCCCCCTTCAGAAAAGGGAGGGGTCTCAAATTAGCATTGAAACAGTATTCATCTACGGAAACCTCCACATGCCAGAGTTCGTTCAATTTGCTTGATTAGTTCTCGAGTTATACAGAATATTGTATTTAATTTGTATAGGAGCCCTCCCTTTCAGGGCGAAGAGGAATCTACCTTTTTTGCCTTCAAAAACTCACACATGTTAAATTTGGTTTCTTTTGCTTGAATAGTTCTCGAGTTGTGTAGAAATTTGTGTTTCATTTGTATGGGAGCCCCCCTTTTCAATGAAGGGAGGGGTCTCAAAACATCATAAGATTGTTCTCCGGTCCCAAAATACTCTGAATACAAAATTTCACGCCGATCGGTCCTTCCGCTCGCGAGTTTAATCGTGACAAAGGAAACCCCAACTCATTTTTATTATATAGACTAGCTGAACCCGGTGCGAGCGCTGCTACGCTTGCAACTAAATGAAGGAAAATTCAATAGAACTGGCACGTTTATGGTTTTTTTAGAAATGAGTTTTTTTTCTTGACTAAGCAGGAGTTCAAACTTCTATCAAAACATGCTTCTTATCCAAGAAACACACGTTTTGTGTTTATGTAAGCTGTTGTGTGGGAGCCCTCCTTCCAGAGGGGGTGGTTTCTCAAACCACCATACAATCATTGCCGTCAAAACCCCCCACATTCCAAATTTGGTTCCATTTGCTTGATTAGTTCTCGAACCATCGCACTGGGCTCATCGATTATAATAAAAAATTTGAGTTTAATTTGTTTGAAGCCCCCCCTTCACAAAGGGTAGGGGTCTTGAACTACCGTAGAAACATTCTTGCCTTCAAAACCCCCACATGTCAAATTATTTGATTCGATTTGCTCGATAGTTCTCGGGTTATGAAGAAATGTGCGTCTCATTTGTATGAGAGCGCCCTTCCTGAGAAAGTAGGGGTCTCAAACAATCATAAAAACCTTTCCCCAGCCCCAAAAACCCCTTCATATAAATTTTCACGTTGGTCGGTTCAGAACTTCTCGAGTCTATAAAGTTCTGACAGACAGATAGACAGACAGAAATTCATTTTTATGTATATAGAAATATAGCCTCCAAAAACCTCCATATGCTAAAAAGGTTTCATTCACTTGATTAGTTCTCGAGATATGCAGAAATTTGCGATTTATTTGTATGGGATTCCCCCCCCCCCCCATTTGAAGTGGGGAGGGGTGGTGAAGTGCCATAGAAACATTTTTTGCCTCCAAAAACCACCAACATGCCAAATTTGGTTTCATTTGCTTTATTAGTTCGCGAGTTATGCACAAATTTGTGTTTCATTAGTATGAGAGCCCCCTCTTACAGAGGGCGGAGGGGTCTTGAGTTACTTTAGAAACATTTCTTGCCTTCAAAAACCTCTACCTGTCAAATTTGGTTCCATTTACTTGATTAGTTCTAGAGTTATGCAGAAACTTGTGTTTCATTTGTATGGGGCCCCCCCTACCCTACCACAGAGGGAGGAGGGGTCTCGAACTACCGTAGAAACATTTATTGCCTTTCAAATCCCCGCAAGCCAAATTTGGTTCCATTTGCTTTATTAGATCTAGAGTTATGAAGAAATTTCAGTTTCTTTTGTATGACAGCACCCCTTCTAGGAGAGGGGAGGGGTCTCAAACTACCATCCAAACATTTTTCGCCACCAGAAAACCCCACATGCCAAATTTGGTTCCATTTGCTTGATTAGTTCATGATATATGCAGAAACTTCTATTTTATTTGTATGGGAGCCTCCCTTTCTAGAGAGGGGAGGGGCTTCAAACTACCATAGAAACATTGTTTGTCTCCAAAAACTTCCGCATGCTAAATTTGGGTTCCTTTACTTGTTCAGTTCTCGAGTTATGCAGAAAAATGTGTTTCATTTGTATGGGAGCCCCCCCTTTCAGAGGAGGGAGGGGTCTCTTACTATCTTACAAACGTTTCCCGGCCTCAAAAACTCCTGCGTACAAATTTTCATGCCAAACGGTTCTTCCGCTCGCGAGTTAAATCGTGACAAAGAAACCCCAACTCATTTTTATTATATAGATTGACAAAGTCATAGAAGGTTGAACAACGCGTTTTTTTCAAGCAAAATTTTGCTCGGCTCTTTATGCTACTGAGTGTAGAATGTCATAGTTTCAATCCCTGCATGATTGAATCAATTTCTTATTAAAGATGTCTAAGTAGACTATTATATAATTATTTCGGACACTTCCTGGAAACGAAGCTCAGAATAATAACTATGATGACAGTGCTGAAGTCTCCTCCAGAAATGGCCTTTAATTACTGTATGCATTTTATCAATACTGTGTTGTGAATAGTTCAATTATTACAATTACCTTTTGGGGATGACAAACAGGCCCATTATACAGTCTATTTTGACAACTAGTGGTACTGAAGTCAAACCAACAAATATTCTGATTACAGAAATTTACCTGATTATATGTTAACCGTACTTCTAAAACTAAATTTTTGAAAATATTATCATTACTGAATAAACTTCTATCTCCATATTTTGCTTATTTACATTCGTTAGATTTGAAACTTTTAATCAATCTTGGGAATCTATACTCTACTTAATTTTTCGTACAAGAAAAAATAATATCGCGAATTTAAAATGCGCCTCTAAAAAAAACTTATTATTGAAAAACCTTCTTTAATAATAATATTAAAATGAATAATAAAATTTAAAAAAGGTGTTTCAAATCTTATGTTTCAACTTAACAGGCTCTAAATTTTTTT
Source organism: Aedes japonicus (assembly GCA_034211315.2). Classification (NCBI taxonomy): domain Eukaryota; kingdom Metazoa; phylum Arthropoda; class Insecta; order Diptera; family Culicidae; genus Aedes; species Aedes japonicus. The sequence goes on along the minus strand of JASCZW010004176.1, from coordinate 58,259 downwards.
GTCGCTATTTTTTCATTTTTGAGTCTTGAAGTTTAAATATTAATAGATTTGAAACTAAGGAGGGAATAATTTTTCAAATACCTACAAAGTGAACAAAAAAAAGTAAATGGAATTAATAAATCAACTTCTTACAAAAAACATCACGATATACTAGTTTTGTACACATGCCTGCTAGTGAATTCCTCAGTGGGTCCTCTGCGTTCTAATTTCGATTTTGATCTGGTAAACTTTAAAAATAAAAATCAAAGCGCTGTCGTGAGCTATAACTTCATGCTCATTAAGCAAGATTGTTCTCACGAGTCAGCGTGGCCTAGTGAGATCCACCACGGTTTCAGAATTCTGGAGGGGCCTGGCACCCTAGGCACCCCCAGTAGTTAAGCTAATGCTAAGAGTGGTTAGTGCATACTGCATACTCATCCCTAGCAGGGATGATGCCAATAGGTATTGTCATAAAAAAGACGTAGAGTGCTTTGAGCAACGTGGAACAAGAGGTATTCGAAAGACTAGGACTAGGACCGCATCCATGGTTAAGTGGCAAAGGGAATGAAACAACTCCGCCAAAGGTCAGTGGACCTACCGACTAATCCCGGAACTATCCGGGTGAGTCGGTAGGCGACTCGATGAATTGAACTTGCACTTAACGCAGACATTGTCAGGCCACGGCTGTTTTAGGCAATATCTGCACAAATTAGGGCATGCACAGTCCTCCGCATGCAGCGAGTGCGCGGGAGATGAGGAAACTATGGAACATGTGTTCTTCGCATGTTCTCGCTTTGACGGTGCGAGATCCAGCATGATAGCTGTAAGCAGTCACGACACGACTCCGGATAATTTGGTCCAGAGGATGTGCCAAGACCAGGACTTCTAGGAAGCGGTATGCATAGCAGCCTCCCAGATTGTCTTCGGTCTCCAACAAAAATGGCAAAACGACCAACGGCAGGTCGCAGGGACCACCTAACTACTGAAGCCCTAAGTAGTTAGACATAGTGAGGTGCTTAACAAGCACAATAGCCCCCTCCCCCGAAGTAATACCGGAAGATGGTTCCGGGGAGGGTCTAGGGCTTAAGGTACGGGTGGGGTTTTAGTGGGTCGAGGAGCTGGCACCCTCATTCCCACACCCTGAGTTCCTCAGGTGTCTGGTTGCAGATTATCCATCTCGTCTGAAAACCCCCTTTTAACCATATTTCTATAAAATTTTACCCATCCAACAAAAAGTTAAACACAAAAGAAAATGTTCCATTTCTTCCGAGTACAATTGTTACATCAATTCAAGTGTTCCAACGACAGCGAAAATGAAGAGGTATTTCAAAATCATTTGACATACTTTGACAATATAAGGCATAGGCTAAGTAGCATAAACTGGCATAAAATGTTATTTGAAGAAATAGTTGAACATGTACCATTGAAAAGAATAATGCCACAAAGTTATTCTAAACATCCAGTTTAGTAAAATCTCTCTGTTAATAAACAAATATATCTATCAACAAGTCCTTAAGCTGAGCTGAACAACTTCTCCATATTTGTTTGAAAAACGGTTAATCAGCATTGATGTTTATTAGGATCAGACTTTCATAAAATATCCATGACAAGTGAAAATGATTTTATCCCAGTGTTATGATGTTGTTTACTTTCCCGGTTTCCATGATTACCGCTGCCACTTCTATGCCAACTGAATTTTGTTTGCTGCAATGAACGAAGCCGGCTCTAATCTGCTGTCACTGTTGTTTTGATTATCAATCGGTTAGCAAGAATTTCATTTGATGAAATCTGAATATCATCTCTTCTGATGATGTTTTTAATTATGAATCCCAATACGAACATGGATTAACTAGGGCCGTCATCATCGTTCCATAAGAATAGCTGCCAGCAAAGTTGAGCTAGAATACCCGAGACTGAGCTGTCCTTGTTTATTTTCCGATACCGATAGGTAATTGATATTCATTGTTGTTTATTGAATTTCATTTCTGACATTTCGAAATTTATTTTGAAAGTGAACCTGTTTACATGAATTAATATCAAAGCATTTTGAAAATCGAACGATCATTCTTCTGGTTACGTTTGTAGCTACGAGTTATCATTTGATTTTCGCATGGAACTTATAGTTAATCAATGTTATGTTGCCTGGAAATCTACGCTTTTGAACCTAACGAGCGTGATTTTTATCAAGACTGACAGTAGGTATCCCTACTGAGAGCTGAATGTGCTCTCTACGTCTTCTCAAGAGAGATACTAAACATTTTTTTATTTAACACAAGTACATGGACGTGGTGATGTGAGCGATTGCTAACTATTTTCAAGGAGATTATTGCGAAGAAAAGAATTCCAGTATCTGATGTCGTTTCATAGTGACAATTATCATTCCGAATTATTCCTCATCGTAGCATCAGCCACGAGGAGTGCGAAATCTAACGCTAAATCTACCTCTCGAGTCGAGATCCTGGTAAGGAACATCACCATGTTAAGATCAAAGCTCAATGGTGTGGGAACTCCTAAAGGACTTTGTAAAGGATTCTAACCCTTCTGCCAGTTTGATAAGTGTCGGGCGAAGAAGTCATATTTAAGTGAAGGAATACCAATTATTATTTCCAACTCAACTCTATATCGAGGCTCCCTATAGAGCATTTCCAGCCAGTATAGTAAACCGGTTGGACCCTACTCTCTCCGATCTGAATGAAATTTTGTCCATATGTTGTTTTTCAGAAAAAATAACGTTTTTCATAAAAAAATCCAAATTATCCATTTATTATCTATTATTATTAAAAAAATGTGGATTATATTTTTTCAAAAAAAATTTTTGCGCAATCGACTAATCTAATCAAAATGTCGTCTTAGGAAAAGTTGTAGGTAATGAAGTTGTTTTTGTTTTTGTTTCTTGATTATCGAGATTTTCAGCCTCGGGCTGGTTCATCTCCCTCTGTAGTCATTCAAACACCACTTTTCGTAACTTTCGCATTTTCGTAACTTCTCCGGAGGTGAGATTCAAACTCGTGACTTTGGCGTGAGAGGTATGGATGTTAAACAATACGCCGAGGTCACCCCCTAGGTAATAAAGTGTTTTTCAAGAAAAAAAAAATAGAGTGATCGATGGGATGGTCCTTTGAGAAAATCAACGTTTTATTATTTTTAAGTGTGAATTTACGATTTTTTTTAGTTTCAGTGTATTATTTTTTTCTTGGTTATAAAGTATTTTTCAAAAAAAAAAAATACACTAAAACTAAAAAATTCGTAAACTCATACTTAAAAATCATAAAACGTTGATTTTCTCAAAGGACCCTCCCTTCGATCCCTCTAATTTTTTTTAAAGCTGTAGCTGGTGTAAGTTTAAGATGGTCATTTTGTTTTAATAAATATTTAAATAAAATAAAATGTTATATATGATAAGTTTTTACCAATATATACTTAAGATAGGTTTTATGCATCATTTTTAATTAAAAAGCTTGAACAAACTTTCTTTGTAAGCCTAGCCGTTTTCAAGTCATTGCGATGTTTATTAACAGAAATTTATGTTTTTGCAATTGTTTGGCCCTGAACACAAAATGTGTTTTTCATAATAGATTATTGAAGAACAGGCAATTTTTTCTCAGACCTACCTGTTTCTGTTTGGACGCGATGGAAAAGAATCAAGTTCATGCTTTTGGATATGTGTATGTTTCGGATAGTTTAGTTTAGGGAGAGAAGAAGCAGTATTTCAAACAATGTTTTTTTTTTTTCAATTTTCATTACATTTTTTACATTTCAGATCATTTGAATACATTAAATATGTCGGGTTCATCATTAGAATTATAAAATATCTTAACTGCAATTTGGTTATTGGAAACTGTAGGAATGATATTTTTGAGTGACGATCCATACAAAAAAAAATTGTAGGTCCATACAAAAAACGTGACAAGGGGGGGGGGGGGGGGGGGTATTAAAAGCCACTTTGTGCGTGACGAAATTAACGGACGTTCCCAAATGGCATGATGCCAGGTTCAGTCATAATAATGTCTCGCCTCCGTGGGACCGCCGGAAGGGCAACAGATGTTTGTGGAGGCACTCGGTGCGGTAAATTTTGCTGTTGATGGTAGCCGTTGTGATGTACGGTCTACTCAGTTTACCGTATTGGCATATGGCCATATAGAACTTATTCGCATAAAGAACTCCAAGCCCGGTATCTGCTTGAATACACGACGCCCAGCTCGTTTCATGGTTTGCTGAACGAACCAGGCGGAACACTTTTCCTTCAGAGCCGCGTCGTGAATCGAAAGGTTCGAATTACACTTGAAATAATCCGGGCCTTCACAGGATCAGCTGTCTTCGATTTTTGTCCACTTCCAGACCACCGCTCGATCGTCTGGAACTCCTTGAACGATTTTACCACCCGAGACACAGTTCTATGGGTGATTCCCAGTTGTCTTCCAATCCATCTCATGATCGCAGTCGGATTTTCTATGAGGGCGCGCAAAATTCTCCGGCGATTTTCTTCTTAATTCGATGATATCTCAATAACCACTGAACCGATTGTTATGAAATTTTGCATATGGAAACAATTCACTTAAAACTTATTATACTTAGATTTCCATCAACTTTTACCCACGGAAAAAATGCTACACGCGGTTAAAAATGGTGCATTTTTTTCGAGTACAGGCCTTATGCCTATTTTTGAATCCACAGAGGCTAGCAATTTTTTTTTTTACGTTGAGATTTGTTTGGTCCTCAAATATATTACGCTTAACTCCATCCATATTTTCCTTAATTTTTTTGCTGGGAGTAGGAAGCACTTCTCATTTTCTCAGTTGAAATTGGTGATACATGAATTCCAATGATGCTTTTGTTGAATGGCTCGATGTTATATGACTAACTGATTTGATTAACAATAGACTCCACTGAAGTCGATGAAGCTAGAGACGTAACGGATGGGATGGTATTGACTATGGATTCACTTTCCATATCTACAGGCCTCGTTGATTGCACACCACTGGTAGAAGGCATTTCCTTATCATTCGAAGGTGGTGGTTTTTGTTGGGGACGATAAACTAGGGGACAACCTAAAGATCTTAATATTTCATTAACACCATCTGTCAAGTTTCTAGTTTCTAAACCACACTTCAGATATAGTACTTTGTTGACCTTGTACCTATCTTAATTGCAAATGTATGGTAGAGCCTGAATAAAAAATTCTCATAGGTTTACAATTAAATGTACTGTAACCATACAGTCGAATCTATGGTATGTACAATTAACATTGTTCGCAACGATAATATGGCAAAAGAGGTTATTGTTCCCACAATAGAATCTAATGTAAATCGACAATAGAAAATGTATATGGTTTATCTTACATATAGAAAAAGTCATTTTTTTCCTATCAAATTTTAGTCAATTACTATTAATTGTATTGTTTCACAATTGTTGAAAATCCTAGCATATGGAGTGAACTGTAAATCTATTGTAATGAAAATATGCATTATTCACTTATCCGCTTCATGAACAATAAGATTTATGGTCGGAAATAGATTTTAAGGTTATTTTATTTTATTGCATTTTAATTGTATGGTTATTTTTATTCGGGACTCTATTATATTGAAATGTACCTATAAGAAATTTGTTTCAGACCAAGGTATAAGTAAAAATTTACCTGACTGCTGTCTTTGCAACTAGGGGTGCAAATAAATACGTAGAGTCTATTTTTGGTAAACTCATATTAGAAAATACGCAATTTCACAACATTCCAAAAATCTTTATAAATTTAAAAGAAAAATTAAAAAATTAAAGAAGTGACCGTCTTCAATTCTTCACCAAATCTAGAATGAAACTTCAAATTAAAAAAATAATTAGAAAATTCGAAGGTTGGTTTCCGAAAAAAATAATGTTTTATGTTTTTCAGCATGAATTTACATGTTTTAGTGCATTTTTTTCTTGAAGAACACTTAATGACATATAACTTTTTTTCCAGTCGACAGTTTAATAAGAAATCTGTTTTGAAAAAATAAAATTCATATTTTACATAAGCCGTTATAGAAAATTAGTCCAGCAAATTTTAAGTTTTTTTTAATGAAAAATGTTATCTTGGGAAAAAACTTACATATGGACAAAATTTCATTAAAATCGGAAACTGTCGAGACAAAATCAATATTTATCTAGCGTTTCTGACTGGAAATGCTCTATACACCTTGAGATTCTCCATCACCGTGTTAATATCAGAGATCATTGATGTGTGTTTCTAACCGTTCTGTCAGATTCATGAGTGTCGGTCAAAGAAGGCATAATGAAGTATAGGACTCTGAATCGAGGCCCCCTAGTCACCTTGAGATTCTCAACCAGATTGAAACCTTCATGTTCTATTTCGTAACAGTTCGAAGTTTTCCATAACTGTGGGAGTGCATCTGAAGCACTGAGTCTAAGAAAGCACACACGTCGCGCATACCCTCTCATAGCTCCACCAAACACGTTCCTCGAAGAAATCATAGGTCTTATTCACACAAGTGCCATTTCTGCCTTTCTCCCCATTTCTTCAATCGCGTCGCCCCACTCCCGTCTCAGCGCGCTCCCTTCTATGCAAATGTTCTAAAATAAACACCAATTGACTCACAACGATCCTCATTACTATCAACTCCAAAAATATTCATACAACCTCGATCACAATTTTCCACTTGGGGCGGTGATTTCTCCGAAATTGGATAAACTACCTACTAACCTCAACAACGACTTCGTGGAGCGGTCAGTCCACAGCAGCTCACTAGGAATTACCGACGCACGGCGAGAAACCACCGCCCAAGCTTGCGAGCGACTTATTCTCCAAGGTGACACTTGCCCGCCACAATCTCTCAGTGCACAACTGGCTCGTTCAGAATAGAACTGCTGCTCTTCAACGCTAACAAGACGTAATTTTGCATTACCTTAATGCATTGTTATCTTTTATCAATCCGGTCAGTTGAGCACTGGATCTTGGCGGCTGTGGATCGCACGCGGGCACGAATAAAAGGGATCAGTCTGCCTCTCGGCGGGTGGATTATCAATTCTGGGTGGAAAGTATCTCTACTGGACAAAAGGGATTTTGATTGTTTCATTGCTGCTTTTTCGCGAGAGGAGAGTTGGTCAGTCTTTTTGAAGTGGTCGTCCCTTGGGATGACACGGTAAAGTGCACCGAAACGTTGATCAAGGTTGTGTGATTTGTGCCTTATAGGGAAATAGTGGAAGTTGAAAGATGGGAGGCCTTAGTGTGGACGATGTGAAAGTGTCGCTGCAGAAGTTCGGCCTGTACGACTATGTGGTGTTCGTGCTGATGTTGATGATCTGCGCCATGATTGGGGTGTACTTCGGATTCCTGAAGAAGAAATCCAAGAAAGGCGATGTGGAGTCGGACTACCTGGTCGGAGGGCGCCAGATGAGCGTCATTCCGGTGTCTCTTTCGTTGATTGCCAGGTAAGAATGGAATTTTTCTATCTTTAGATAATCGCTAAGGGTTCATTATTTCGGTGCGGAAATTGGATTCTAGACTATTAGCCACAACCAATTAGCGTTGCGGTAAATCGTCAGAAGTCATCTAGTAATGAAGCAATCAGGTGCGCGACAATTGCCAGCATTTGTTCACGTGTAGGAACGTAGATGTTGATGTTTTGCCTACACTGGACGTGCCCGCTCAGTTGCATTGAAAGTAAATATTTACCGTTGCGGTGGCCGTGGTGGGTGTTTTTGGGGAAGCCCAACAAGTGGATTGCGGTGTTGCGAATGTGATGCTTGTATTTCTTGGGATTTACACTCCTTCGTTGGACTTGAAAGTTTTAAATTTTCCTAAACAATGTATCAATTACGATGCCGCTAGGGCTAGGGAATGAACCATAGCAGGCCATGAGAAATGTGGGCAGTGCATTTGAGAAGCAATTACATCTGACTGCTAAGAAGAGCAAAGCTCGTGACTTATAGCATTTGCATGGAGTGATACTCTACAACTCGAGCGAGAAACCTTTTTTCTACATTGATTTTGTTAGTTTGCTTGGGAATGGTGGCATTTGAGAGGAAAAAAACGTAGGAAGTGTTTCTTACTGTTTCACTTGAACTTTTTTTTTTGCATTGTAACTCAAGAGTAAACTTGTAACCAGCTAGCTTGTAACTTGTTACAACTCTGTAGCGCATTATATAACCCATGAACTAAATTCCAACATGCCAATAGCAGAAAGTTTAAGTCTTCTTTGAAACTTGCAATCACACTTTAATTCAACATCACGATGCCATTTGAGAAAACTGGGAAATGTTCTTTTTTCAGCACGCTGGGTTATTGCTTTTAATGAACGCTTGCATATGTTTCTACAGTTACCATAAATGGGATTTTTTCATTGGTGCAGATTATATTGTTATCATTCACTCCTTGGGATTTTTCACGTAGCTTTAACTACAATGTAGCTTTAACTCCACGTAAATGTTCTGTTTCATTGAGAGATCGCATGTCTGTCTGAGAATGAAAATATAATCAAATTATAGAGATCACATGTTATTTCACCGTTTATTTTACTACCAACGCGCTATTTTCCTTCTTTTGATTTACGAACAATCGCTGAAAATTCAAATATTAGTTAGAAGTTGGCTCAGCTTGAAGAAAGCTGGTCCAATTTGGACCTAGTTGGAGTTAATGAGCCACAGCCTTGCAACAAGTCAACCTATTTATAAAAACTTTTGATAAGCCTAAAGGGTGATCAATCAAGCACATTTTTTTTCTCAGACATATTTTCGCTATCTCCTAACAGCTTACTTCTACGCATTTTCGAGCAGAAGTCTACAAATGGTCCGATTTGGACTATCCTTGGTCCAAATCGGATCCCAATTTATTTTTAAATTTTTTCGATATGTTAGTGACTATTAAGTGATAAAAGTTTAGTTTAAGTTTTTTTTTTCGATTGAAAATTATGTTATAATTAAGCAAAATAAGTCTGTTCTACGCACAAAACAAGGCTTGTGTTTTTCGGAATCCGAGTCTGATTCTAAGTATTGTACTTTTTGTACTTGTTTACGATTCTATCCTTTGGAATCCATCTTGTCCAGCAAACCTCCTGCAGTGCTACGACTTCGAAGTGCAGTACGTGGTTGAAGTTGGTCGTAGATCATTCTATCGCAGCCAGGGAAGCAGAGCGATTTGCAGTTCCATGTTACGAGTTTCCAATTGTAGTCCTTATTTCGTTGCCTAGGTCTTTGTCGATTGTTCCGGTCCGTATTAACTTCTGTATGATTTGTAGCACTGAATTATTAATTTTGAAGAGCGGCTTGTTGGGCCTTCTCCAACCCCCTGTCTCGCCGGAAGACCATCGTGCACAGCACTGTTTGGAGTCCCACGCTGGCACGAGGATGATTATCAGTCGTTCCTAACATGGTGAACAGACGCTCACATAGACTGCACCCGTTGAAAAGGGGAGCCGCCTTCCCTGTCAGCTTATGACCAAGGTTCCACTGGGGTTAGTATCCCGATTTTTCCAATGGTTACTTATACCTCAGTTGGCAGCACGGGGAGATAGGGATAGGAGTTACTGAACAAGAGGCTAAGGATCGCAGTAAGATCTATTTTACACCTGCAGGTTCGCGAAGGGCCAATTAAACGCATTTCACAGTCATTAACCAACCAAACCCCTTTCTTCTAGAAGTTTACGTTTTTCCTTTTTACCTTCCGCTGTTTTCATCTTCTTCTCTATTTTTGAAGCAAGGATCTCATAAATTCCAGCAATTTCATTTTGGCTATACTTCGCTTTGGCTATACTAAAATCTGTATCCACATTAATCCGGACACCTTCAATTCATTGTAACTTTTGAAACATTGCACGTAAGAACGAAACATTTCACTGTGGTATAGCTGAGAGTCTATGAAAGACTATGATTGGTGTTTACATTTCATGTTTAGTATTCAGGATGGCGATGAAAGAAAAACAAGTGCGCGATCGAATTTTGTACGGGCAAATCCTGACTTGTCAATACGGGACCATGCAAAAACTTTGGATTTGCCTAAATCCACTGTTCACGATGTGCTCAAATCATTTTCGGAACGTTTGACGGTAGAGAGGAAACCGAGAAATGACAAAAACATTGGACGCGCTGATCCTGTCATGGACCGAAAGGTGAAAAGGACCTCAAACCCGCCAAATTGCCCAGAGCTACGACCAATCGAGAGATATTGGGCTCTGATCAAGCGGAAGCTTTCTGGAATGAAGCAAGGAATCAAAGACATCAAACACTTCTACGATTTCTGAAGAGTCTGTACAAACCCTAATGGACGGAGTTGGGCGCAAAGTTCAAAAATTTTATGCAAATACTGATTAACTATGTTTTGTCTTCTCGAATTGTTAAAACATATCCCATGAATCTGAAACAAACAACTACGACGGAAATATAATGCGAAAGTTATGTTTTATTCATGTTTTGAGGTGTCCGGATTATTGCGGATACAGACCTAATATCGTCAATCCAAAAAAGCTTCTTTCACAGCATAATCCGTCACTTTTTTGAGCATGTTGTTACATTTCTGGAATCGTCGTGCTTTTAAAAGGTGTTTCTATGAAAATTCGGTCAACCAGTAATGTGTGTAAGTTGATCAATGGTTTTATTGATAAGTCAAATTCTTTTTCTTTTTCAAATGCAATTAATACAGAAAACAAGAGAAATATTTAGCTAAGCTTCCGTTTTACCGAATGCGAATTGCCGGGTCTTTCGATTAACACCTGTCATAAGATTTTGTACAGTCTCCTTGTCCACTTTATTCGCCACAGAACGCCAGTTTGCTTTGAACTGTTTCTTGTTCCTAACAGCTTTTTGAGTCTTCTTAAAATCAGTTCACTTTGCTTTTATTTCTCACTCACGCGCATGAACATTCAGAAGTGAGTGTTGCCACGTTTAAATTATTCCAATTCTATTCATTACGAAACAGTATTGAGCAAAACTGGCAGCTGATTGTACAGTGAATGAATCGGACGGTAGCAGTGTGGACGATTTCTCATTGCCTATTTTTTCCCCGCTCAATCATTAACGATTGCATTCATTTGGAATCAGCTGAGCGAGATTGTTTGAATCACACTCATTTCTTCAAATCATACCTTAAACATTATTTAACATTTCAAATAATGATCTAACATGATGTTTAGTAATCTAATGCATCATAAAAACATAAAGCGTCATTGCAAACCGTATCTCTGCTGTGATCCTTCCAGCTGATTGCATTCACTCATTCAAAATAATCTCATTCGGTGTATTCAAATCGCTTGCGTTCAGTGGCAACGCTTTCATTCAATATAACGTCTAGCAAAACATGATCATGTTTTCCTAGTTTATTCTTTCTACAAAGTTTGTTTTCGAGGATTCGTGTAGAATCATTCGATAGAAAACATCAGACTCTTTCGCTATTCTATTAGCAACCGAGTGTTGCTATTTTAAATCGGTGGTACTCATGCGAGTGAATGAATTTTCCCATGCTTGCTTAAGGTTCCGCTTGACGATTGGGAGCTCTGGTGTGTTTGGAGGGTTCTTTTCCTTGGGCACCACTTGAACGTTGTTGCCAGCATACCATTCCATGGCCATTTTTTCGACAAAGGCCACGGCAATGGCAAGACGCCAAATCAGGCCAAAATAGAACTGAACAATTGTGTCGCTTCAAGGAAGGCAGTAGATATTTTCGAAGGCACTCGCTCAGATAAATTTTCTGGTTGACGGTTCCGGTCGCAATGTAAACGTTGCTCTTCAAGCCACAGGTACATATGGCCTGCCACACAAGATATTTCTTCGCGAGCTTTGACAGTTAAATGTGCTTGAAAATATCCACCCCCGTCCGGTTGCCGTATAAAATTCTTGTCCAGGAAGTTGTTTAAAGTCTGCTTTGACGTAAGTTTCATCGTCCTGTACCACGCAATCAAACTTCGTTAGCATCGTCGTGTACAACTTTCGCGATCGTGCTTTGGCCGACGTGTTTTATTTATTTTCGTGATTTGGAGGCACAACTTTCCTGAGAGTCGACAGTCCAGCTCGTTTTTTAGCTCTATCCACGGTTCAAGGCATCACCCCCAGCTTCTTTGCGACATCTCGGACGGAGAGCTTGGAGTTCCGCTCGAAACAGCGAGCAACTCTTTTTGTCGTTGCTGTGGCCTCCGACTTTCGATTTCCCCTCAACCCAGCCTTCCTGGCTATCGACAAACGTTCACCGAACACTTTTAATACGTTGGTAACAATTGATTTAGCCACGTTCAACAATTTAACCAACTTGGCGTGAGAGTAGTTTGGATTTTCGCCTTCAAAATAAAGGCATGATGCTACACGCACACATCTTCAAAATGAGGGGTGTGGAAAGTTTTTCAATGCACGATGAAAAGAAATGCGTCAAGTTTACGTCGACGAAATTTTGATCGAAACACCAAGGTCAAACAGTAAGGTCAAATAGGCTGTCAAGATTATTTTTGAACAAATTTTCTTGATCAGTTTGCTCTTTACTGTTATTCTGTGACACATTTTTGCAAATTGCTATCAATTTAAAATGAACAGAGTAAGCGGTAATTACTTTTAGTGCTTTTTTAAGCATAAGAGTAACTTTGGATGGGTTATTCTAAGACATGTTTGCATATTTTTCATTTATAGTGTATTGGCTTACGGCAGGCTTACTACATTTTGATTTTCAATTCGTTTAAACTTGTGGTAATCATAGATGTGAAAAGAGAGCTCGTGATAGGTCTGGTTTTGAAACATTTGAGACCGTGCACTATTTCAAAGAAATTGAAACTATAGATTGTTCCAGAAAGAATAAGCACACTTTCAAAATAACAGAAAAGTCATGTTATTTTTAGTTTTAATAATTTTATTTGGCCAATCATATTTGTATTTGTGTTTTATATGATATTTTACTCTCGTTTAATCATAATATTTAATCATAGCTCAGACTCCAAACTTTTCCTCGAACATAACCCATTAGCTTCTGCACAGTGGTACTTCCCATCATCTTGACCACTTTTGGCCATTGTTTTTTAAATTTCATGATGTCGTCCGCTGGTTTTATGAAATTTCGAAGCTTTGCTTTGGTTAAAGCCCAAAATGTCTCGATTGGCCGTGCCTCCGGGAAGTTCGGTGGATTCATGACTTTCGGCACGAAACATACATTTTCACTTTTTTACCATTCTAAAGTGTCTTTTGCGTAATGACATGAAGCCAAATTAGGCCAAACCACTACTTGACCTTCGTGCTGCCTGATAATCGGCAACAATCGCTTCTGGAGACATTCCTTAACGTATTTCTGAGTGTTCATCGTCTCCGTAGTGATGTACGGACTCGCATATTGCCTGCCAAGCCATAACCTTCTTACAGAATTTTTCGGTAAAAATTGCCTTCTGCGTTTCGGGGATGTCCTTGTCTTCGCTTACAGTATAGAATTGTGGTCCGGGACGCGGCCTGTTTTGGATTCTTTTCGGGGTTTTTTTCTGCTTTCGGTATGTTTTTAGCCCAAGTCTTTCTTTGGCACGCATGACGTTACTCGACGAGGTCACTAGTTTTTTTGCAACATCCCTAACGAAAGTCGCTGATTTTCGTTTGTAGGCATCCCTGATCTTTTTATCGATATCCGGACTAACAGGACCAGATTTTCGACCACTCTTCGGCGCATCTTCAAACGTAGACTGTTTACTATATTTTCGAATCGCAGATCGTACCGCTCCGACGCATACACCCTCTTCCTTGGCCAATTTTCTCTAGGAGGGTCCGCTAACAGTGCACTATTTGTGCACGATACTTTTTCGATGTTCCGGAGTAAGACCGCGCATTTTGATAGGTAACACAAAACTGAGCACTTTTTTGATGCTATGTCATTCAGAAATGTGCAAACAAAAGGACGCAGCTAAAACATGTTGAAATATTACATTATATTCAAAGTGACCGTTAAAATAAGGTGTGCTTATACTTTCTGGAACAGTCGTTACTCGGAATAAACGAGAGATTCTTCTTTCGCTCCATCAAACGCTACAAAGAGATAGATTCTTGAAAACAAAACATCCCCGACCTGGCCATAAACGCACTGTCAGGTGTCCGAAAGACATCAAACGAGTGAGAGAGCGAATTAAAAGAAATCCTGGAGAGTGTGGCCTAAAGATGGCCGAAGAACTGAGATTGTCGCAGTCGACGATTAAGAGTATTCTGAAAGATGACCTTGGACTGAATCCATACACAAAACAACGAGTGCATAGCTTGACTGAAAAGCATAAGATTGCAAGGGTCCAAACATGTCGGAAGCTGGTAAAGTGGCACGGTGACGGTGAAATTACGTTTTCCGACGAACAGGATGAGCAAAATGATCGGCAGTGTACAGATATTTTTCGCGACAAACAAGCTGTTCAAAGGTTCCAGAATGTCTCAAGGGCGGTGGTTTGGGATGTTACTCCAAAACTTTTGAAGGTTCTATTGATGTTCATCAATGTCAACAATGAATATTACATCAAAAAGGTTTGAGAAACCATTTGTTTCCGTTCGTCAAGAAACACTACAAGAATGCACCATACTGCTTCCAACAAGACTCTGCACCGTTCCACCAGGCAAAAGCTACACAAACTTGGTGTGAGGATAATTTTTCTGATTTTCTTTCGCCAAAAGAGTGGCCTGCCTCTTCACCTAATTTCAATTCTGTCGACTTCTATGCCTGAGGTTACCTGCGGAGCAAACTGGGGAATACCTAAGAACTAACCGTTCAACGCTCTCGCTTAAAGGGCGATACGGTCAAAATTTGGTCAATATCAACTTGACGTATTTCTTTCAATTTTGCATTTAAAAAATCTGAACACCCCTCATTTTGAAGGTGTGTGTGTAGAATGTTGCTCCTATTTTGATTTTGGAATTCACTCTTCAGTTGTCAAAAGGCCGTCCAAGCAAGAAGAGCAGCGTATCAAAATTTTGCTCGCGCATCGCGAAAATCCGAGCTACTCGCACGCAAAGTTGGCAAAATCGCTAAAAGTTGCCAAATCAACCGTTACAAATGTAATTAAAGTGTTTGGGGAACGTTTGTCGACAGCCAGGAAGTCTGGATCGGGGGGAAATCGAAAACCGGAAGCCGCTGAGACGACAAAGAGAGTTGCCGGTAGTTTCAAGCGAAACCCTAACCTATCTCTCCGAGATGCCGCAAATAAGCTGGGTGTATCGTCTACAACCGTGCATCGAGCCAAAAAACGAGCCGGACTATCGACTTACAAGAAGGTAGTGACTCCAAATCGCGATGATAAACAAAATACGACGGCCAAAGCGCGATCCCGGAGGCTGTACACGACGATGCTGACGAAGTTTGACTGCGTGGTAATGGACGACGAAACCTACGTCAAAGCCGACTACAAGCAGCTTCCGGGACAGGAGTTTTATACGGCAAAAGGAAGGGAAAGGTAGCAGATATTTTCAAGCACACGAAACTGTCAAAGTTCGCAAAGAAATATCTGGTTTGGCAAGCCATCTGTACCTGTGGCTTGAAAAGCAGCATTTTCATAGCTTCCGGGACTGTCAACCAAGAAATTTACGTGAAAGAGTGTTTGAATAAACGTCTGCTGCCTTTCCTGAAGAAACACGGTTGTTCCGTACTGTTTTGGCCGGATTTGGCATCTTGCCATTACGGTAAAAGGCCATGGAGTGGTACGCCGCCAACAACGTGCAGGTGGTTCCCAAGGACAAGAACCCTCCCAACACGCCAGAGCTCCGCCCAATTGAGAAATACTGGGCTATTGTCAAGCGGAACCTAAAGAAGACCAAAAAAACTGCTAAGGACGAGCAGCAGTTCAAGGCAAACTGGCTTTCTGCGGCGAAGAAGGTGGACAAGGTGGTTGTACAAAATCTGATGGCAGGGGTCAAGCGTAAGGCCCGGCAATTCGGATTTGGAAAAGCGGAAGCCTAATTGAATATTTTTCCTGAATTTTATACTAATTGAACTTGAAAAAGAAATTTAATTTGATTTTTTAAATAAACGATTTCACCGATTTACACGCGTTTTCCCTTGACCAAATTTTGACCGTATCACCCTTTATCTTCCAGAAGAAAATGGATGTTGTAATAATTCAAATATCTCTCGGGATCAGAATTTAACACTGCAACTAGTCGGAAAGATGCCCCTGAACATCTGAAACGGAAGTATAAAACCAAATTCCCTGAAAAATATCTGGTCTGGCAAGCAATATGTTACTGTTGGCTAAATACTCAGATTTTCGTAGCCACAGGTACCGTAAACGCTAAGATTTACCAGCAAAAATGCAACTCTTACCTTTCCTAAGAAAACATGTGACTCAATCCTTGTTCTGGCCAGATTTGGCCAGCTATCATTACGCTGAAGATACAATCACTTGGTATGAGCAAAATAACTTTATTTACGTTCCCAAGGATTGTTATCCACCAAATTGTCCACAGCTCCGCCCGATTGAAACATATTGGTCAATGGTCAAGGGAAACCTCAAAAAGCATGGTTGAGAGATATCAACGATCAAAGAATTTCGTTTTAACTGGCCTATGGGCCTGTTCATAAACCACTTACTCATTTTTGAAAATCCCATTTTCGGAATTTTTGCATGGAACGTAGACTTTGGTCAACCCCCAATATGGTGATGATATCCGCCTGTAGAATGGTGCATGGTCATCAGGGGGTAGTATAGCGCGGAGAAATTCCAGGTCGTCGGCAAAGGATAGCTTAAACGATGAGAGATGCAAACACAGATCGTTCACAAAAATGTTGAATATCAGTGGACCAAGGACACTGCCCTGAGGTACACCGGACGTCATGCAGAATAAACTGGATCGTGCTGAGTTAACCGTTTCATACGTGGTTCGGTCAGATAGATACGAAAATATCCGCTGCGTTATCCAATTTGGAAAGCCAATGTGCTTTAGTTTATCGACGACTAGGCTGTGCGGCACGGTATCGAATGCTTTTGCAAAATCAATATACACCGCGTCAATTTGCTTTCTCTTTTCTATTTCCCGTGACAGCGTGGTAATGAAACACATTTCATGAATCCATGCTGGCTATCGGAAATTAAGGATGATGTAACAGCATACCTTGTGTATCAGTTTCTCAAATACTTTGCTTAAGCAGCATAGTATAGAAACACCACGATAATTTGACGCTTGGTTGACGTTGCCAGACTTGTGAATGGGAACGATAGAGACAGTTTTCCAAACCCCCGGGAATGTTCCTTCACGTAGCGATCGGTTGAGCAAACTCGCAACCGGTTTTGCTAGTTCCGTCGAGCAGTTTTTTCAGAAACACTGGTGGAATGCCGTCTGTCCCGGACGCTTTCTTGGCGTTGAGGTCTTCCATGGCTTGCGAGATTTCATTTGGGGAAAATTTGATGGAATGCGAGGGAATATGGGCGAAGCAGTCTTGACGTTGTACAAGCGACACATTTCTGAAAACACTCTCGGTTGGATAAACGTTGATTAAAATGATTGTTGTTAGGTAAACTAGTACGCTCCATCCGAGCGCCCCCCGTGCAGCATAAATCCTCTCGTTTTTTTGTCTCATGCACGGGGGAGCCGTAACAATACAGATTGTGTGATATTTCTCGCATTGTTTCATTCTGTTGACAAATATTATCGATGACTTCTGTGTTAGTGAATCATTGACTCCAATATGGAGAAATGAAGTCTTTCACACAGCAATAGAGTATTCTCTTTTTGTACAAGGAAATGAGTCGCCTGATTGCGGACTCGAGGAAGTTCTTGACTATAAATCAGCAAATTATGCTAACATAAGAAGCAAACTAAACTTAATTGATTGGCAAACAGTATTTAGGAATGAAGATAATGTTGAAAGTGCAACTGAAGTGTTCTACACTAAGTTGTTTGCAGTTATCCAGGAAGAAGTACCAGTTAAAAGACGTAGACGAAAAGTATTCTCAAAGGATCCAGTTTGGTTCAATAAACAAATTAAAAATTTAAAAAACCGTAAACAAAAAAGCGCATAAGATTTACAAAAAACATAACAGTTCCGTTAACTTAGAAAGCTATTTGAACATTTGTGATGAACTTAATTTGGCTATGAATGTTGCATTTTGAGGAGTATAATTCAAAAATTGAACGTGAAATTAAATGTTGCCCAAAAAACTTTTTTAATTACGTGAATACAGAAATTAAAATCAGACAATCTTCCATCCCGTATGTCTTTGGACAGTAATGAAAGTAATAATACAGAAGAAATATGCAATTTATTTGCGAAGTTTTTTCAAGAAACATACACAACATACTCAGAAGCAGATCGTGATCGGCAATACTTTGGGTTGTATCCTGAATATTCCAGTGACATAAGCGTGAATCAAATCTATGTGCATGAAATCTTGGAAGGGTTAAAACATTTAGATGCAACGAAAGGCTCGGGACCGGATGGAGTTCCTTCTTTGTTTATGAAGACTTTAGCAGCTGAGCTTACTTCTCCATTGTTTTGGCTTTTTAATATGTCACTGGAATCCGGAGACTTTCCAAAATTATGGAAGAGCTCATTTCTAGTGCCTATTTTTAAGTCTGGTAAAAAATCTGATATTCGTAATTATCGGGGTATAGCCCTGATCTCTTGCATTCCAAAACTTTTTGAGGCAATTGTAAATGAAAAATTATTCAACCAAATCAAAAATAGAATAACTACTAATCAGCATGGATTTTTTAAAGGTCGTTCGACAACCACAAATTTACTAGAATTCGTTAATTATTCTCTGGAAGCAATGGATAACCGAAACCATGTAGAGGTTTTGTACACAGATTTTAGTAAAGCATTTGACCGTGTCGATATACCTATGCTTATATTTAAATTGCAAAAAATGGGAATCCAGCCCAAACTCCTCAAATGGCTTAATTCATACCTAAGCAACCGTGATCAAGTTGTAAGATTTAAAGGAAGCCAATCAACACCTATTCATACCAATTCAGGAGTCCCACAAGGCTCTCATCTAGGACCACTTTTATTCATTCTATTTGCAAATGACTTATCTTTTATTCTTAAGAAACTAAAATTTTTAATTTACGCTGACGACATGAAACTTTATTTAGAAATAAAAAATGCAGAGGACATCAACGCGTTTAAGAATGAAATATTGTTGTTCCATACTTGGTGTAACAAAAGTCTGCTACAACTGAATGTTAAAAAATGTAACTTAATTACCTTCAGTCGAAAACGAAACATACCTAACATACAAATAACTTTAGGCAATCAGAATGTAGAGAAGTGTGATAGAGTTAGGGATTTAGGTGTTGTCCTAGACTCTAAACTTACGTTCATTGATCATTATAACACAATTATAAACAGAGCTAAAAACATGTTTAGGATTTATTAAACGTTTTTGCTATGACTTTCATGACCCGTACACGATAAAAACACTATACATTGCTTATGTCAGGTCAATACTTGAATATTGTAGCATTGTTTGGTCTCCATTTACAATAACACATGAAGAAAGAATAGAGTCAGTACAAAAGCAATTTTTGTTATATGCACTAAGAAAGCTAGGATGGACTGTATTTCCTTTACCATCGTATAAGGCTCGATGTATGCTTATCAATATTCAAACATTAAAAGAGCGTCGTGAATTCGCTATGGCGTCATTTATAAATAATATAGTCTCACAAAGAATTGATTCAATGGAAATACTATCAAAATTAAACTTTAACATACCAACAAGGCATTTAAGACATCGACAGTTATTTACAACAAATTATCATCGCACGAACTATGCAAAATATGGACCGATTAACCAAATGATGGCTAATTACAATATCCATTGCAATAGTATAGATTTTACAATGTCGAAAGAAAAATTAAAACAATATTTCCGCACGTGCTAGGTTTAAGTTAAGTTAAGTACTTATTGTAATTAAAACGGTCTACAACTGATTGATGACGACAAATAAATAAATAAATATATATCGGCCTATTGCTGTTTTGTGCTTTAAGATATAGTTTTCAGTTCCAATAAATGTGTCGAGTCAGTCAGTCGCTCTTTCTTATGAAAAATATAAAATCTAGTTTGTTCTAAATCGAAGGTTGTTACTTAATCGCGAGTGGACAAAAGGGTTTTACCAAAAACCAAAATCCGAAGGAATACGCAAGTGTCCAAAGTGTGACGGGTCCGAACAATTGTCTTTTTCGAGTCACAAAATCATTGCAGACTTCATAGAGTTTTTCATAAAAGGCTGACAGTGCATCGTCAATTGTTGACGATTCGCAAAATGGCATTCCAATTGGTCTCGGCAAATACTGTTTTCAGCTGGCTGTAATCACACGCGTAGAAATCAAATATAAAATTGTCGAAATTATCACCTATCGTAACAAAATAACTGTCGCTCACATCAAAAAGTAAAACAAAAGACGTGTGATGGTTTTCGATCTGTAACGGTGGACTGGGGGGTTCGACCAGTTCCAGATACCTTACCTTACCAATCAGACTAAGGCCGGCGTGGCCTCTGCTGTACACAGAAGTTGTCTCCATTCTATTCGGTCTATGGCTGTCACTCGCCAGCCTCGCTGTCTGCGGAGGGTCCGCAGGTTGCCTTCTACTTGATCGATCCACCTTGCTCGTTGCGCGCCTCTTCTTCTTGTACCTGTCGGTTCGTTTTCGAGAACCATTTTCACAGGGCTGTCGTTCGACATTCTTACGACATGCCCAACCCATCGTAGTCGACCGACCGGCTAACACTGTCTTCTCGTGAGCCTCTTCCCTTCATGTATTTTGTTTTCAACGCATTAATCACAAGCCCAATCCTACCAGCTTTAGCCTTAAGTCTGATGTACGTTTCCGCCATCGCCTGAAAGTTACGTGTTGCGATATCAACGTCGTCGGCGAAGCCAAATAGTTGGATAAACTTCCTTAAGATCGTGCCACTAGTGTCTATCCCAGCTCTTCGAATCACACCTTCCAATGCAATGATAAACAATAAACACGACAATTCATCACCTTGCCGTAACCCTCTCCGAGATTCGAAGGGACTCGAGAGCGTCCCTG
The DNA here is from genome assembly GCA_034211315.2 of Aedes japonicus. Taxonomy (NCBI): domain Eukaryota; kingdom Metazoa; phylum Arthropoda; class Insecta; order Diptera; family Culicidae; genus Aedes; species Aedes japonicus. Next base: position 37,326 of record JASCZW010004176.1, on the reverse strand, counting down.
AAACTCGGACGACACACATTACTCGATCCATCGTTGCTTTGGCCAAACGCGTCAGATTTTCCGGAAATCCATATTCGTGGTGGTCTAGATCGATTGTATAATAAGCTGATTTAAAATCGACGAAAAGATGATGTGTGGGCACGTTCTATTCGTGACATTTCTGCAGCACTTGCCGTGTTAGGCCTGGCCACGTTATATCTCGGACACCAAAATAATATCAGCAAAACAAATTTACACATATTCAACAAAACCAATTGTTTATTTCACAATAAAAGCGAACAATGTAGATATACACCAGAAACAGTTGATTAAGATGTTGGTTTCTTCTTAGTTAAGAAGAGTTTCCGCTTAACTAGAGACCAGTATTTCTCTATTGGGCGAAGTTCTGGACAATTTGGTGGATTGGCTGTTTTTGGCACGTATTTGACCTCTTGTACCTTATGCCATTACAGGACGGATTTCGCATAGTAACAAGTAGCCATCAGACCAAAATAGAGCTGGCAAGCCGTTGCTTCTGATAAACGGTAGCAACCGGTATTACACACATTCTTTCTCCTACACATTCTTATTTATCGTGCCGGTAAAGACAAAACTTTTGGATTTTAGACCAAAACCACATATGGCCTGCCAAATCATATACTTTTTCGGGAATTTTGACACCTTCTTTGCCCGGAAATTATTAGTAACGGCGTTCTTTTGCTTTGCGGAGTAAAAAGCCAGACCCGGAAGCTGTTTAATGTCTTCGAGTGCGTATGTTTCGACGTCCATTATGATACAAGAAAATGCTTGCAAAAAATGGTGTAAAGCTCCGTAGTACGACTTTTTGCAGTGAAATTTTGCTTGTCTTCACGTTTTGGCACCTTTTTCACTTTATACACTTTCAGTCTTTGCCGCTGCTTCGCTTTTTGTACGTATGATTTTGACTTCCCAACTTTGCGAGCCACATTTCGAACAGAAAGATTGGGAGTTTTGTCAATAATGGTTACCACCTTCTTGTCCAATTGTCGGGAGCATACTTTTCGATTTGTTCTTCTACCAACCAAGTACCGATAAACTCAGATTTTGCTGCCATTCGTACAAAACTCGTCATGACTTATCGCCCATTTATTGAATGTAACAGGAACGTAAACATGCTGTACCACGAAATAAAATGGAGAGTCTCAGCTGTCCCATAAGTGAAATGTTTCAGCGTTCCGTGAAATAATTGAAAATCTACACTGAAAGAAAAGTGTCCGAAATTTAACGTGGACAGGCTTTACTGCACTGAGAAAGAACATTATAAACGCGAGAACGCTCTCGTTGTTAAAAAATTTAACAGATATTTTGTATGGAGGAAGCAAACGGTTAAGCATGGTGGAGGTGGAGTCATGATATGGGAAGCATGTCTGCTAATGTTGGTTGGAAATTGGGTTTTCAACGATGGCACAGTAGATCAAAATGTGTACCTGTATAGCCTGAAAGAAAATTTGAAGCAAAGTGACAGCAAAATGCGATAAGTTCGAGGTTTTAGGTTTTGTATTTTGTATTGTATTTACATGTCATATTACTTTATATAGTTTTCCCAAGAGAATGATCCAAAGCACAAGGTGCATAAGGAACGCATGTGTTTACTTTGAAATGGGTCAAATGTTATCGATTCGGTTGGACATATACTGTTCTTGAATTTATCTGGACCAGCAAAATCATCAAGCTAATGATTTTTATCCATCGGTACAGGCGAACAACAGATAACACTGTTCACGGAGTGTAGTTAATTGCCATCTTGAAAAGTTGATCCTTTGTTTCGCTTTGACAAGACGTTTCCGGCACTCTGGAGAGTCGTAACTCCAAGCCGGATGGGAAAAATCGAGGAACTGGGCATCATCGGAACTGCGTTTAGTAAGATATGTTACAAACCAAGGTTTAATATAAAATCAAACTATTACAAGGCGACCATGTTAGGGCAATTTTACAAAGGACATTGTAGTTCATGATGTTTGTTTTAACTCAAATGTTATAATACACGTAATTTAGTGTATTCTGATTTTTTGGGCGCTTAAAAACAAATAAATGATTGAACAAAGTAGGAAATATATTTTTGAGATGCGCTAGGTCTTTCAACCTGTCCTGGAGTTCAGAACTTCAAGATCTACTGTTGTAACAGCAGCTTTATCCACTATACAAAGTTATGATATGTGTTCAAAGATTTTAAGCTTTGAACTCCAGGACAGTTTGAATAACCTAGAACATACGAAGACAATCTCATAATGTATGTTGTTCTTCAAAGAATTCAATGAATATGTTTCGATACATATCGTAGCTTTGCATAGCCCGGAAAGCTTTTATTACAACTGTTGGTGGTCTTATGGTCTGATCTCAAGGAAAGTTTGGATGACCTTAAAAATTCTTGTTCTTCTTTAGCATTTCAAGCCTATTGCTTTCACAATTAATAATTGATCTCAACTTAGTGGCCTAAATGCACTTCCACAGTTATTAATTGAGTGCTTTCGATGCCAAGTACCATTTTTGCATTAATATTATTGTGTGGCAAGTACAATCATACCCAATGCCCAGGGAGTCGACAAATTTTCCTTAACGAAAAATTCCTAGACCAGATCGGGAATCGAACCCAGCCACCTCCAGCATAGTGTCGCTTTGTAGTCACGCCTTTACCGACTGAGCTAAGGGAGGACCCGTGACCTAGAATATGTCATATTACTTTCTTGTTGAACTTTAAGAATGTTATTTGTTTATGTTTGAATATTTATTGTAACTTTGTGTTACCTAAAAATTCCTATTACAACTGTGATTTCTGGACGCCAGGACAGTTTGGATGACCTAAACCATCCCAATATTATCTTCTTATGTATTTTAACGTTCACAAATATTCATTATAGGGTAAAGGGATGTAATGTTAGCCTAGCTCCTTCATTCGGCCTATATACCAAATGTGTCATTAATTTAGCGATAATCAACAAAATCATGTTGCTATTAGCATGACCGATGAAATCCGAAGCAATTGAGACAATATTAATCATCTTAAAATTATTCACTTCAGCGTAATTTTCAATTTTTTGAAGTTTTGGGACATCTTGATTTCACTGGTAAAGCTGAACAGATGATCTACACGATCTTCAAGTGATTTAAATTTGGCTTAATTGAATCGATAAAGCAAGTAATGCAATCTGGATGTGCAGAAAATACTTACACGTTGCAAACTAACTGTTCACATAGCTAAAATAACAATGGTTTTACAGGATAATCGTAGACCCAATGTTGGGGACATATTTTTTTGTATGTTCTCAATTATGGCCTGTTGTATCAATAACGTAGTAAAGAGGTTGTTATTGGCCATACTTCAAGTGAAAAGGCATGAATTTGCGGTTGTTTATATTCAAGTGGCTCATTTAAACACAAATCGAAGAGACAAAATCATTGTATAGTGAATTATAATGTTTTCATTATTAAATGGCTGATAAATCATATATGAACATCACTTAAGTGTTTAGAGGCAGTTTTACTTTAGGTCGTTTTGTAAAATGTTGTAATAAGTAAATCGAGTACAACTTACAATGCCTTAATTCCTGAAATTAGGAAAAACAACCATTCAAAGACTTCATTTAGTAATATATCCATCGAATGGGACGAAGTTGCATCCACAAATAGACCCAATTTGGCACTTATAGACCGACATTAGTACATCCCTCGAATCGTATTCCGCCTTATGTAATGAGACTAGAGCTTCTGTAACTTAATTCATGGATTATACGTTAACTACTGATAAATACATACCTATAATGTAACACTCAATTACTTTTCGTAAATTGCAAGTGTATAACTAGTCGAATCTCGTTTACAGCTTAAAAACTTTATGAGTTATAATAGAAAAATGTGATCGATGGTTGCACATGGCTGAGTGAAGGGACTCAAACCCTAGTGATGCTTGAATACGAGTGACAAATTGTCATAACCCTAGTATGACGTGCAATACATCTTGACTTACCAAATGTGATATTATACACCAGATCTAAACTCCAGGCTACTAGTATTGGATTACCTAGAGTATCACAAAGTTATGGGCATAATGGCTGAGTCAAGACACTCCTTATGCGATAGTTTGAAGACTCTACCTACGAATATGTTTGGATCACAACAGTTATAAGATAATGGCTGGTGCCCTTTCAGAAGATTCACTGAATATGTTTGAATACATATCGTCACTTTAAAGAGCCCAAAAAACTAATGATTCAACTGTAGATCTTATATTTTGAACTTAAGAACAGTTTGGATGACCTAGATCATCCCAAATTTTTTTCAGAATGTTTATTTTTACGTTCGGAAAACAATCATTGAAAATGGTTGAATACGTAGCGTTACTTTGTTTAGACCAAAAAGCTGAAGTTACTACTGTAGATACTATGTTCTGAGCTCAAGGACCGTTTGGATAACTTAGAATATTACAACTGTTGCTTTTCGTACGATATAAGGTTACGATATGTTTTCAAACATATTGAATGAACAATGAACCTTCCGGAAGATCAACAGTCAAATTGAAGTTCTGAACTCAAGTACATTTTGAGTACCCTAGAACATTCCAGAAAGCTACAATAATGCTTATTGTTAATCAACAAGAATTGACTTATACTAATGTATCATATTCTTATCATATTCTTAAACAACGCTTTTCACTATTAATACGACATTTATTTTTTTCTTCTTGAACTTCAAATTTAGGATGTTCTGAGTCATCAATTGGACCTAAAACGAATTTGTTTTTAATTTTACTATGATAGAAAAATTGATGTACAACAATCAAGTCAGTGTACACTTTGATTCAGTCTGTGATTTTATACAGCCATTTTACTGTTGGGGTCATATATAACCACTTAGTCCTGAAGAGGTTAAATCCCCAATGAACATTTGAACTTAATAGTGCGCCATTACATTTCCCATTTTAGCAAAAGCAAATTACGATACGGTTCTGCAGCACTAAGGCCTTCCAGAAGTTGTAGACCTTTTTCCATTAGAGTTTTGGTTGGATTACACTCGCTTTGGCTGCCTGTGACAGTCTCAAAGATCCTTCTGAACGATTGTTTTTTTCGGTCATCTGTCATTGCGAACACAGTTCTTCTTGAGATTGGTGAAGGAAGTCAAGCTTTTATCCGCAATCGACGTATAGGATGGCATACAGTTCGTCACCATCACGGTACTGGATGTACAAGCAGTAGTCTCGCTTAGACTATACGAAGACCCTCATCCCGATATCGCTGCTGAACCTCTTTAGGACGACTTTCGAAGCAAGCAAGCCGTCCTAGGCATTTATTTTCCGCAGGTGCGTACGTCTCCTTGTAGTCCAGTTCCTGTTTCTAAAGAAAACCGTCGGGTCGGGTCATGCATGGCTTTTCATATCCCGTCCTTATTAATTTGGAAATCCCATTTCACCTTAGCAGCGTGATTTCCAACTTTATCACTTGGTTGCTCTCTATCGACTCCAGCACGTCCTGAAAAGCTTTCAGTCAATGAAGTTTGAGCAACACCTTTACTTAGGACAAATGGAGTAGTGGTTGCTCGATAACCATTTATCGAGCTAATCTTCGTTGCCGTCCTGAATGCTACGAAGACTCGCCTTGGGCGCGTTTTGCTCTAGATCTTTAGGATCGCATAAGTCTAATTCTTCATATTCTAGCATTTAGCGTCCTTATTCTTCTTCATCTTTTGCTCGTACGACAGTAACACCTCTAACAGTTAATTCTACTTTCTGTCTGTCTGTCTGTCTGTTTGTCTGTCTGTCTGTTTGTCTGTCTGTCTGTCTGTCTGTCTGTCTGTCTGTCTGTCTGTCTGTCTGTCTGTCTGTCTGTCTGTCTGTCTGTCTGTCTGTCTGTCTGTCTGTCTGTCTGTCTGTCTGTCTGTCTGTCTGTCTGTCTGTCTGTCTGTCTGTCTGTCTGTCTGTCTGTCTGTCTGTCTGTCTGTCTGTCTGTCTGTCTGTCTGTCTGTCTGTCTGTCTGTCTGTCTGTCTGTCTGTCTGTCTGTCTGTCTGTCTGTCTGTCTGTCTGTCTGTCTGTCTGTCTGTCTGTCTGTCTGTCTGTCTGTCTGGACACTCGTTTCAAAGACTTCCGACTGCTTAATTCCATCAACTGCAGCCAGGATTGCATAAAGCAAAACGATTATCTCAACAACGATGTACTACTGACTTGCCAGCCAAACTGTCAACTAACGGACGACCAATTCTACTGAAGTATTCTGGCCAAACTTACCACTAATGCAACAATCATCGGTAGCACAAATGCCAACTTATCCAAGGAGCACCTGAAACAATTTTTTTCAAGATTAACACTTAGTTTTCATTTGGTGGGCCAAAATTCAATAAAATTGAAGCAACAAAGTAAGCGAAGCAAACTTCTGGCATAATTCGAAAATGTGAAATATATATTTTTGCTTTCGGAACAGCTGCATATGAATATGTTTCGGCAACTAACTGCTACGTTTTCTTCAATACGATGAATTTGTTGGGTTCTCAACCAAGACAAAATTGTTGAAGTTTGTTTGTTCGCCGACTTTGGTACCACATCGATATTCAGCCACTCCATCTCCTCCAACGATCGCTTCGAGTAGTGGGTCGACGCCAGATCCGGCCACAACACCCTCTGGTGGAACTTGGTGTGTGAAATTAACTTTACCTCGGAGCTCACTGCCTTCTCAGGGGGAGTACAATACGAAGTGCCTGCCAGTCTTTGCCATCCAGGGTGAGATAGGTCTCCTCGTCCATCACCACCGCCACGTCGTGATTCGCCGGGTTAAACGAGTTGACCATCTTATTCAGCCGCTGCCGCTGCGTCATTGCCTTCAGCTCCGAATCCAGTGGACGGAACATCCGCTTCCTGACATGTATGATAGAGCTGTCAAACTTTGTCTGTTGACTCATGGGTTACTATGATTTATGCTGCATGGGCAGTTCTATCAGTGCGGGTGAAGGTAAACCCATGAAAAATCGGCAATTTTTGTCCATATTTTTAATGCAAATGTTAAGACTTTCTTATTCAATGTTTAATTCCAATCAACAAAGGTTGTGCTCGTTACAAATTTGTTCTAGTTTTTGATACAGTATCAGGCATTCCGCAATTTTACGTAGTTTTGGATATATTCAGGGGAACCGTGGGGTAAGTACCCTTCTCAAAACACTGACCAGGATCAAAACGGTACCAAAACATGGCTTGCGATATCGCAAACTTCATGATTTTGCAAAACAAGACCTTTGGTGGCCATTCTGTAAATACTCGGTCATTGTGGCCATCTCTGGTAGCCTTCCAGGAACCGGGTTCCACCTGGAAAGTGGCCAAATTTTGAACGGTACCAAAACATGGCTTGCGACACCTCAAACTTTATGATTATTCGGAACAAGACCATTGGTGGTCATTCTGTAAATGTTCGGCCATTTTGGTCACTCCTGTCTGCATGGTATTGAATTTAGCTTCAGCATTAAGCGTTGGGTATAATTATAGACACTGAATAAAACTACAACTATGTTTTTTTTCATTAATAGAGGTGCTATTATTTTTTAACTTTGAGAATACTCAAAGAAATTGAATTTATAAGCAAACTTAGCATATTCTCATTTTGATTCTCATGTTGATCACAAACTAATCTGTTACAAGAAGCACAACTAACCATTGTTTTCACATCTCGATGACGGGGGCAAAACGAGCATCTTCGGGATTTTCTGCTCACGTGTTTCAATTCCGGAAAATTACCCTGGCTGCATTCTGAGCAGGCATACATCCAAATACTTTGACAATGATTCTGACAAGAAACAGCTTTACAGGCACTGCACACTTGCAACCCGCATCTCGACTGACATGTTGCGCAAACTGCAACAGGAGAGTTTGTCGGCCCGTACATGCGGTCATAATTGTCAACGAATATTCTTATTTTTGCTCGAACATCCGACTGAAACGCGCTTTTGGTATTTCGTTTCATGACGTGGTCCAATGCTAATAGCATGGATAGCCAGTCAAGGTATTTCAATCTCCAGCAAGGTAGGTGGATTAGCCTCCAAAAATGTTTGGAAGGAGTTGTGAGCGCAAATATCAATTAGGTTTTCAAATATTGCCAATGCCAGAATGTCTACGCCAATTTTTAGTTTGTTATAAAGCTGGAAAATCTTTGGTTTTTCCTGAAAATATTTGTAAATAACAGTTGCGGATAAATTTATTACTATAACTGGTTACACTTTTTGGAGGTGCAGATTCTGTCGTGTATTTTCAGAGATTTCATGTGAAGCCGCATTTGTTGTTTGGTGAGTTTGTTTCTCAAAATCTTCCATTGCCGGTATGGACTCAGGATCTGTGGCCAAGAAAAGTACACTCTTTTTTTTCTCTGTCCATGATACCAGCATTAGTTCTTCGCTGTATCCGAATAAAACTGTTCCTGGAGCAGTCTTTTTATCCGCAATAAATTCGATAGGAATTTCTTTTTTGTCTGTTCTAAGTATTCCAATGGAAACCATGCCTTTTTCAAAGAGCTCTCTTGCCGAAGGAATACTCGTTAAAAAAATATCAAAAGTAACCCTTCGACCTGTTTTGAAATATGGCTCACACAGTTGCAGGACAACTCTTTTCGATTGATTCTTTTCCGGTTTTTTGTCAACTTTTCCTGAAAAATTATGTATTGTGCAATTAATACTAATACCGTAAACGTAGGTGTCTTTGATAATGCGGGTTACTTTGATAGCACCTAGGGTTCTACACATAATTGCTTCTATCATTTGGTAAATATACCATGCATTAGTAGATCCATGTATAGAAGAGCTGGATGCATGGCCATCATGATCAAAATCACTTTTTTATGCTACGTATTCTTCATCAAATGATACATATTCTTCACATAAAAACTAACATGTTTTGTATGCGGACAAACATTACGCCATAAATCCATTCCACGGGCTTTATGCCAAGCTATGCGGTCAACCTTGAGCAAAACGTCGACCAGGCTTGCATCGCTCTTTCGAAATTTTCGATTCTTTTCAATATAGTGAGCTAACATTGAATCCATTTGAGCTTTTAATTTTATCATCATAAAATAGGAACATAAATTCTAATCTTGCCACCATAAAATTTCTACAATCTATCTCCGTAGAGCCACACTTCCTGTTTTCACTAAAGGTCCATCCTAGAGCGCATTAGAGTGTAGTGTGTGGCTATACGGAGCAAGATTCTTAAGATTGAATTGTGGTAATATTATCATTAATCTTTCTATTTTATGCTGATAAAACTAAAAGCTCCAATGGATTCGACGTTAGCGTGTTGTATATTGAAAAGAATCTAAAAATTCCTATAAGAGCGACGCAAGCCTGACGTTGACTATATATCCAAGGCAGATAAAGTACTGAGGGTAAAATAAGCAATTATTTGTAGAGCCCCAGTAACCGCATTTCCGAAGTTACCCTGCTTTACTGTACATGATTTTTCTAAGCTTGAGTTTTTTGGTACCACGGTCTAATAAGTTTAATATTCATTATTTATCCAGATGTTTATTTTTTTGACTATGCAGGGCATTCTTTAAAATTCTAAAATGGCTAGTAATATATAAGAAAATATGGAGGGGGCCCAAACTCAAAGCTGTTAGAGGTAGAGTAGATCGCCAAATGTTGAATGGCTAAAATTATCGCGAATTGTTGAACACCTCATAAGTAATGCATGGACTGTCCAATAAATTGGAAGCAGTTTTTTCGTTCAATGGTTGCCGATTACCCTAATTGTTTTGCAAAATCATGAAGTTTGAGGTATCGCAAGCCATGTTTTGGTACCGTTCAAAATCTGGCCACTTTCAGTGGACCCGGTTCCTGGAAGGTTCAGAGGTGGATCAGTATTCGTGCACGATCGTGGTGAAGCGTTGCACCGTTTTGACCTTACCGGTGTTTAAGGGATATCACCCTGAATATAACTGGAACTACGTGAAATTGCGGAATGTCCGATATCAAAAACTAGAACAAATTTGTGATCGTTTGCAAAAGGTTGCTTCCAATTTGGTTAAGATTTCGCAGAATGGCAGGCAAATGAAAATACAGATTTTTGACAAAAGAGTGGTCAGGCATGTAGGTGTTAAGGTATATTTTTGATAATATAAAACGACCTCACCAATGTTCCTTATCTGATGATGGGGGGATTGGAATGGGAAAAAAAAACTACCGTGGCACAATCCATATAAAGAACGACCATAACACACTAAGAGAGGGATTCCATTCAAAACGTCCTACGCAAAGCACTCGGAAAACTATAATTTCACCATTTACCTTAGTAGATAAAGGAATCTTTTTAATTTTATTTCCGCGAAAATAACGCAGCCAAAGCAAAACACGTCATTTTCAGAGCACGGCTTGCTGCGATCTAATATTGGAAGTTGTTTACCTGTTGGAAAAATCTATCTAGAAAACAATTTCCATACCCTTAAACATCTGTCTGTTTCCCAAAACGTCAAGAATCGAAATCCATCTGTCTCACAATTCTCGGCAACAGAACATTACTGCTAATTCCGTTACCTACGAGTCAACCCATTCCCCGAAAACACTCACTATTATATGAACGCCATTCACTGTCAGCTTCATTTCAATATCAGAAACGAGCTTCCTCACCCGCAACCCATTCGCTTTCGATTCGTCTGTTCGTCGTCGTCGTCCTCCTCGTCTGGCCAATGGATGGGTTCAAATTAGTTCGCTACAAAATTGCAACTTTCCAACGTTTCCCATTTAACCAATTCCACTTTTAGTTGCTACCGTTACTCGGAACTGCCGCCACCGCTCTGATCCATGTGTGCCTGCGTCCTTCTCTGTACGATCGTGTGCTCTAATGACAAATCAGGTTCACGGCAAAATTTCGTTTCGTTTCATGATTACGCTCGTTTATCATGAAACCAAGCTGACGGCACAGATCGTCACAGGAAAGGCATGACGACGACAACGACGCCAAGATGTGTGTCAGTACAAGTTTCCACAAAATTTGAACCATGCGAACACGGGAACACCTAGCCGGTCCCAAACATACCAAAACCTCGTGACATATTTTCAACTAAACATTAACTTTTGGGGCGGAACACTCGTTCAAGTCTCAACCCACAAGTCTACCATTAGCTTGTGGCACGATTTTCGACAGTAGATGTGGCGGCGGTATATTTCCCAGGAAAACAATTCTTCTAGGTTCTTTACGTCTCTTGGGAAAATTTCCTCCCGCCATCGAATACTCCCACTCCCAAATTCATCGCAGTAGTCAGTGGGTAGTAAATTGAAAATTATTCCACTCGGTTGCACTCTCAGTTTCAGCAAAAGTCTACAACATCAGCAAGCCATGCCAGGGAGGCAGCAGTTCAAGTTCATCTTCTCCGTTCCTGAAAGAGGAAAAAAAACCCTACTCAACACACCAAATAAAACGACCAACAGAACGTGTGTAGTATACATGTTTATTATTCGTTTCACTTTCCTGAGTTCCGTTTTCATTCCGGATTTTTCCCGTTATGTTTTTCATGGTAGAGTTTTTCCCACGCCAGCCAGAGCTCTCGCTTTCTCTCCCATTTGGGCTTCACTTGGAGGCACTTCCTGACCGACGACGGCGGCAACGATGATGGTGATGAAGGCACCGGCTGACGGGGGGGCCCTTTTGGGAGTCTCAATGCCTTTTCACATGTGACAATTTTATTACTCGCCCCATAAACGATGAGAACGAGGACGATGACGACACTGGCGACGACTGCCGAGCGACGACTGCTAAATGTGGAACCATTTTTTTTTCGTATTCCAACTTGTGGTGCCAAAATGTTACTCCATCTGTTGGTTGTTGGGAGAGCTCTCGGCTTCACGTTCGAAGGTAGTTAGAAGGCAAGGATTGGATACAGTGTGGTAGATTAGTCGCTTTTGTCCAGGGGATGGTTGGATTCTGTGATGGCTCCTGGAGGGCTTTTATTCAATGACGTTTTTTTTATTTGTGTTCATATCCTTGTATTTGGTTTCATTTGGACTTTTCAGGAGTGATTAAATAACAATTTAGAGCAGCGATGTAGTCGAGAATGGCTGCAGTCAGTCGAGTACTATCCAGTTAAGGATAAGGTATTCTTTTTAACTTCAATTTACGTATTTTTTAATTTTGTATATCCATAAAATGTGATTTAGGGAGAATCGTAGTGTGCGGTGCTCGAAGACGCCAAAATTTTTCACTTGTCATTTTACTCCGTTTTATGTTTACTCTCAAAAGAGGTGCGTATAAATGTAATGTCAATTTTTGATTAGAAAAGTGGAGATCCTGTTCATTTGAGAAGACAGTTGATAAGTATTCAAAATGAGAAACATGATTGCCTTCTATGAAAAAGTATCTAAGGCCTATAATAGCACCGAATGAAAATAAAGAAGAAGCTGGGATTAGTGTCGTCTCAAGCAGACCCGGAGATAAGATTGACCGGCCGAAGAAAAAGAAGTCCATGCTTCGGAACGATTCACAGAAGTCTTATTATCACCAGCAGTTTTTTTCTTCGAATTCACCTGTATTGAACGAGCATAGAACGGTTTTTCTTCAAGTGGATTTTGGAGCATTCTAGAATGTAACAGGATGAATTTGGAGTACACACTATTCCAGAAATTATAAGCTTATTATTTTAGCTGCGTCTGTTTGTTTACAAATTTTTGCACGTGATGTCTTCAAAAAAAACTTAATTTTTGGTTGACTTTCAAAATGCGAAGTCTAAATCCGAAGCAGAGAACAAGTATCGTGCACACGGTGGGACAATTTGACTCAGATTTTAATCGTTTTTGGCACACTTTCGTCAAAATGCATGGTTTCAAAACACGTCATAATATCAAAATATCAAAACATAAACAATCGAAGGTTATTTCGTCGGAAACTTATCGAAAACATATCGATTTTTTAAGTGGGTATTTCTTTTTGTCACTTCTTTTCAATACAAATTGATTTTTTAGTTCTTCAAGTTGAACTCTTTTTTTTATTATTATTTCAGAAATGGCTGTTCATAAACCACGTAGACCGAAACTAACTTTAAACCCCCCCTCTCCCATCGTAGACTTTTTTCAACTACCCCCCCCCTCCCTCCCTCCCTATAAGTCTACGTAGACTTTATCAAATTCATTTTTTTATTTACGGAAATGTTTAACAATATGTAGCTGTGGCGATTTAACTTTATATATCAAGTTCAGTTCATCTTCTTAGAAAGGTTTTCCAAAACAAGTTGACGTCTTCTCAGACCTCTTAATATATTTTCTACTTTGCCCCACTACGCGCTATAGCATTGCTGACAAGTATCACAATCACGTATAACTAAAACCCACTACTAAATGTTTGCCAAATGGGAACAAGTCAACTATCAAATATCATCTCATTCATGTATAAATGAAAATACTCAATGGTTGACATCATAAACTTACTATTGAGTTGGTACCATGCATTCAATCTATCGATGTTGTTAAAAAAGAATAGAGAAACACAACCAACACGCTTAAATTACTGTCTCTTGATATCCCTTTTTCCCTCTCGAAAAGATTATTAAAGACAGTGAATTTAAGCAGTGAAGCATTAAACCCCGTTCACATTAGCAACCTACATTATAGTGATCTTGATATCAAATCCCCTCTACTTTAACACTATTTAAAAAACTTTTGAGCGTATTAGTAAAACGATTGTGATTGGGAAACTAGGAGAATTTAAAATTAACACTTCATTTGATCACTTTTTAAAAAATAAAAAATAAAACCTTGAAACACTTTTTCAAATTTTCAAATTTGATATCAAATTGGCATTATTTTTGGTGAAAACTTAAGCCTGTAAACGTAAATTTCGAAAACACTTTTCTCTCAGTGTAGATTTTGAATTATTTCACGGTTTGCTGAAACATTCCACTTATATGACAGCTGAACCTCTCCACTTTATTTCGTGGTACAACATGTTTACATTCTTGTTACATTCAGTAAAATGGCGTCGAATCAAGTGGACACGTAATTTGTACGAACGGCGGCAAAATCCCGGCAAATTTATCGGTACGCGACCATGTTTTGTGTAAGTAAATCATTTGACCAGCGCTTGACTGTGGATCGGAGGGTTGGAAGTGGAACAAATCGAAAAATATGCTTGGGCAAAGTACTGGGCACTAGTTAAGCGGAAACTCTTCAAAACTAAGAAGAAAGCAAATGGCACCGATGATTCCAAGAAAAGATGGAGAATCGTCACGGCCGGCGTATCCGAGGATACCGTACGGAACTTGATTTCGGGTGTACCAGGGTGTAGTTCGAGAATTTTACAGAAAGAAGGATTAACATCTTAATCAACTGTTTTTGATGTAGATATAAATCTATTATTGTGCAATAAACCTTCGGTTTTTTTGAATAATGTGTAAATTTTGTTTTGCTGCTATTATTTTTGTATCCGAAATTTAACGTAGACTATCGATCGCGACTATCGTAGACTATCGATCTTAGAATTAATAGATGCGAATATGACGATAGTCTATATCACGTAATATAGGTTATAAAGTATTGGTAGGTTATTTGCTGGATTCCAGTAGTGCATCTCTGAGCAAACTTCTTGAATCTGGAACCTGTAGGCATTTAAGCTCAATCCAGGACTAAGATAACCAAGATTCATAGAATAAACAAAATAAATTTAGACTGGTTGCAACCAGTAAAATCCAAAATTGTATTTTAATTTGATTTTAATTTTACCGTTTATTCGTATGATTAATATATTGAAAATAAACTTAATGGTTTTAATATCAATCATCGATGTCACTTGGTTTTAAACATAGAATATGTCTAAAAGAAAGCAAGTTAAGGATTGCGGCCAAAATAAACCAAGTTTATGTTTGGATTTACCTGAAATATGTTTGTTATGACGGTCTGCGTGGAGGGTATGAATATCCGTTTTGCAGAGAGAGAAAAAAAGGCGTACGTATACTTTTGGTATATCCTTTCCTTTCCCATCGTAGACAAACTTAGACTATTGCGGACCCCCCCCCCCTCTCTTAATTTTCTACGTGGTTTATGAACAACTCCTAAGTATAACTTGAAAAGAATATAAAAAATAAGATATCAAACAATACTAAAGTTCGATTATTTTAATGTAAGATTTTCAAAAAATTATGAGATGGGCACATTATTTTGCCTATCAGTATAATTAGAATTAATTGAAAATTACTAAACTTTTTTCTCATTTTCTAGTAACAGGTAATGTACTAAACAGCTCACACTTTCCAGGATTCTATTTTAATTTTGATGCAGTAGCTATAGCATCCATTCTGTATTCTCTATTTTCTAATTCTAGAGTGCAGTTTACAATTTAAAAAAAAAATGTGCAAATTGCTGTTTGACGCCGTGTCATCGACAAAAAGTTAATAAGTTATTTTTCTATCATGATAACTAAAAATGCAGAAAAGTCGAGCAGTAATTCAGAGAATAATTGCTCAATTTGTTCCGACCAAAATAATTACATCATAATTCCTAACATAGGTTTTATCGATATAACTTTAGGTAAAAGCTGCCAGCACTGCTCCGCAACCAAACAACAGTGACATATAAACCGGACAGCGAAGAATCGGGCTGAAGCGTCACTCAGCGGTAGACGTCAGAAATATTTGTACAGTTATACTAATATCTAGTGAGAATCAAAATTTATTTAATCTAATGTTATCAAAGTTCGTTATAGATATTATCACAGAAACCATCAGATAAAGTAAGTTGTGGAATTAGATAAGGCACAGTTTCTAACCTTAAACTTAAATCACAGGTTTGCAGGACGAACAAGATAGGCGAACACAGAACAAAC
Organism: Aedes japonicus; assembly: GCA_034211315.2. Taxonomy (NCBI): domain Eukaryota; kingdom Metazoa; phylum Arthropoda; class Insecta; order Diptera; family Culicidae; genus Aedes; species Aedes japonicus. The sequence continues at coordinate 21,541 of JASCZW010004176.1, read as the reverse complement.
TAAAACAGGATCAAGTACCGAAAATTGTAAGTCTAATAATTTCTCCCTAATTCTGTGACTAATTATATAAATAAAAATTTCAGTTTAAAACTGCACTCGCACCTAAAACAGAGTTTGCGATCTGCTAAATAAAATCGGTTATTATCCCACTTGGTTCTCTGAACACTAGTCAACTGAAAAATTTAAGTGAGGTTAGGTATCGAAAAATAAAAACATGCGAATCGAATGGATAGTTCCGTTTCAATATTTTCTTCATTCACCACTGACCAAAATACGATTTTCAGCTCTTTCTATTACCAATACCTCTGCTTAGGTAGACTACAGCAGCATTTTATCGAGCAGCATCTGTTGTGTTTAAACTTACTTTAGCTTTACTTGTAAACCTCAAATGAACTGAATAAATACAGTCAGGTCTGCTACAAGTAATATGAGTTACGCTTCCAAACGAACCCAACGAACTCAACGATCTGCACACTTCCTGAGTGTCAATCCGGATCGAAGCAGATTAGAGAAAAGTCAGCTAGTTTCTGCATACGTAGTCGTCCTGGCCCTTCGGTCCGGGCTGGTCATGGGATTTCCCGACAATCTATCTTCGGCAAGTATCGTCCATCTGTCGGACTTCTTCTCACCTTACAGCTGCACTGCAACACGTAGCCGCAACTCTTCAACTCACACAATTGTTGGATGTACCGACGTCAGCTCTATGGATGAATTTTGACATTAATTCTTCGCTTCCTGAGTTCCATTCCGCTTCCTGTGTTGGCGCATCGACCAACTCACGCAGACATCGCTCATCTGGTTAACAAAGCACGCAGATAACGGAATGCACGTTGCGATGCATAAGCCCCTAAGACACCCGTCACAGTCGAGCAAAGCTGACCGTCAGCTGATTGTTCCAGCCATCCATCCATTCCAGCCATTCTAGTGTTCGGAGCTGGTGAGGGGGTCATCCAAATTGCTAGGTCAAGGCATGTACAACGAATCATCCTGTTCTTCGCTTCCTGGATCTCTTTCTGCTTCCAGTATAGATGCTAGCTCGTTCAGCACATACTCATCAGATGGTCAAACTTTACAACCGTCATCTTCGTCTGACCACCGATCACTGGGGCACAATGAAGTAGGTACCATGGAGCCCTCAAGCCCACCGTCCCATTCGTCTCGGCCCGATGTGTGGGTTTGGAGATAGGGTTTTCCAACCCACCATTAATGCGCTAATTATATTCTCCACTTTGACTTCGTGCTTCCAGACCAACACGCAACGCGGTGGGTACAACACTAGTGTCAGTGCTCGTGGTATGGCTTCGGACACCGTGATTGATGTTTCGGCAAACACCACAGCCGAGTGTTTCCGAGTGTTTGTTTGTGTCCGATTGCAGAAAACACGCGTGGTTTATATATTTTCTTTCTAACCGAGCTGAGCTTGTTAAACTCAATCAACTTATGCGCCCGTCACCCAACAGCCAAAAAAACAAACCAGTAAGTTAAATTATCTAATTTTTAGAATCATCCGAAGAGCATTGCTCTAACCGTGGCAACCAGTGCCATACTGGTGTATGTTAAGAGCTTTCTTGTGATCGTAACCACTCGGCTCGTGTATTTTCCCAAAAATCATACACGGTGTCAAAAGCAAAACACGAGCTTGTACACTCGTGTCGCGTTCATTGCGTTGCGGATTCATCTATAAGCACGAAACTAGAGTGGTGAATTATAGCCAAATGGTGGTGTGTATGCAGGTAAGTTCGGCTCTCGTGCAGAACCGTCTGGTGTTATTACCAAGGCTGCTGTTAAAAAAATCACTGATCTGAAGAATTATAAAATTTGTTGTGAATAGACTTCCACCTGAATAAAAATGCCTGTATAAAATCACACACTGAACGAAAACGAACTCTTCTTTGGCAAATATGTTATAAATTAACTATTCTATCAGGGAAAAATTGAAAATACATGCGGGTTTTCAACCAGAACATCCTGAACATGCAGTAGTTGGGAATACATAGCTTATCCGATTATGCAAAGTTACGACATCGGATGTTCTAGGTCATCTAAACTGTCCTGGAGGTCAGATCTTAGAATCTACAATTGTAACTGTATCTTTTTCGTCTATACAAAATTACGATATGTATTCTACCATGTTCACTGAATCTGTTCGAAGATCAGTAGACATTTTGAGATAATCTGCGATCATTCAAGGCATTCTTGAGTTCATATTTTGGGATCTACAGTTGTAACTGTACCCTTTTTAGTTATAAAAATTAGCGATGTTTATTCAATATACACTCAGTAGCAAAAAAAAAGCCGAGCAAAATTTTGCTTCCGAAAAACGCATTGTTCAACCTTCTGTCACTTTGTCAATTATCAATACTTTTGGCTGAAAATTTTAAAAACACTATAACAAACGTATAGACCTAATGTGACCAAAATTTCATGTTGATAAAATTTACAAATTTGAAGTTATCATAACATATGTTGTTCATCGAATCTTTTGAAAGGTCAACCGGCATTATTGGATAACCTGGGATATTCTTGGTCATCCAAACAGTCTTTGAGTTCAGAACTTGGGATCTACAGTTGTAACTATAGTTTTCTTCTAATTTCTATTTATAGTTTTACGGTTAGTCAAATTCACGATTGTGTTCAACCATGTTAAATTGATCTTCTGGAAGGTTACTCGACATTATGATGAATTCTGGGATGTTCATACCGGACTTTTCATTAGTTCATAATTTAGGATCTACAATTGAAACTGTAACTTTTACAAATGTAGAAATATCTGATGTTTATTCAACTATGTTCATTGAAAGAAGGGCAACCGACAGTATGAGACAATCTGGGATGTTCTAAGTCATCCAACCTGTCCCATCAACACTTTCTCATCATATCTTTCATTCTAGTAAACATTATTGTCCACTCTTTGAGCCTCATGGTGATGAAAGTTGTGATATGTTTTCAACCATGTTACATACATGGATACATATCGTTACTTTGTGAAGCCGACAAAAACCACAAATGCAACGTAGACCTCAAATTTTGAACTCAAAAATAGTTTGGACGACCGAGAACCTCTCAGCTTATTGCATTATATCGTTTGACCATATTCCAAATGATCGCCTTTTTTATGTATGGGGCAGATAACCCCTTCTTTCCACTCCTCCGGTAGCTATTCGGTTTCCCAGATCCTGGCTATCATCCGTTGCAAGCAGCTGGCCAACTTTTCTGGGCCTATCTTGATGAGTTTAGCTGCGATACCATCTTTACCAGCTGCTTTGTTGGTTTTGAGCTGGTGGATGGCATCCTTAACTTCCCTCAGAGTGGGAGTTGGATCATTTCCTTCTTCTGCTGCGCTGAGTTAGTCGTTTCCTCCGTTGCTTTGTTCTCCCATGCCTACATTCTCCACGCCATTCAGGTGCTCATCGAAGTGCTGCTTCCACCTTTCGATCACCTCACATCCGTCCGTCAGGAGGGTCCCATCTTTATCCCTGTGGATTTCGGCTCGTGGCACGAAGCCATTGCGGGATGCGTTGAGCTTCTGGTAGAACTTCCGTGTTTCTTGGAAACGGCACAGCAGTTCAATTTCCTCGCACTCTGCTTCTTCCAGGCGGCGTTGTTTCTTCCGAAAGATGCGGGTCTGCTGTTTCCGCTTCTGCTTATAACGTGCCAGGGTTCTTTGCTGCAGCATTACCGCCCGCGTAGAATTCTTCTCCTCCAGAATCGCTCTGAACTCCTCGTCGAACCATTCGTTCCGTCGACTCCGTTCCACGTGATGGTACTCTCGGCTCCGTCGTTGATGACTGCTTTTACTGTACTCCAGCAGTCCTCTAGAGGGGCCACATCGAGCTCGCCCTCGTCTGGCAACGCTTCCTCGAAATTCTGCGCGTATGCTGAGGTGACATCCAGGTGCTTCAGTCACTCTAGGTTGTACCGTGGCGGTCGCCGGTTCCGTACATTGTTGTCTGTTGCTGATTTTCCGTTGCAGTTCTTTTTTCGCCAACCCCCTACTTTCCGGAGGACCATAGCGCACAGTTGAGCTTCGAGTCCTTTCCTGGCACTCGGACGTCGATCAGCCACCCCTAACATGGGGGACAGACGCTGTTGTGAGCCACTCCACCTCCATAGAACATCCAAGATTCAATGATTATGTTTGAGTAGGTATCGTTACTTTTAATTGCTAAAAAAAAAATACAGATACAACTAAAGTTTGAACTAAAGTGTCATTTACCATTCGACTCAGTTCGACGAGATCATGAAATGCCTGTGTGTGTATGAGTGGATGTGTTATATGTGCTTGTGTATGTATTAGACGGAATAAAATTAATACGTATGTCTCAGCAACAACTCAACCGAATTGAGCGCCAAATAAGAGCAAAATATCATGGTCTCATTGAATGCTAGTGAATTGTTTTGGATTCGGATATCCGGTTCTGGAGATATTGCCGAAAAAATTTCCAAAAATTCTCGGATTATACGGATTTTGGGAACTAATCCCTGATGTTGAAGGAGATGTTCGCTCATCACCATGAGGCACCAAGAGTGAACAACAATGTTTTTGGCTAGAATTGAAAGATATGAAGAGAAAGTTTTTGATAGTTCCGCTAGTGGGAACAGTGGGATGTTAGGCAAAAATGTCGTTGGTTCGAGTACCACTGTACACATGCCCTTTTCGCTCAATTTTCCTAAAACATCTGCTATGTTTCCGAGCCTGCCGCACACTAGCGGAACTATCAAAAACTTTCTCTTCATATCCTTCAATTCTAGCCAAAAACATTGTTGTTCACTCTTGGTGCCTCATGGTGATGAGCGAACATCTCCTTCAACATCATAATCGTTACTCCTCGCACGGAGAATATATAAAATAACAATTAATGTAAACTAATCCCTGTTTCTCAGCAACCACCGGTCCGATTTGGGTGCAACGACCACCAAATTTTAGTCTCATAGAACTTTATTGCATGTTTCTGGAATTGGTTTTCTGGTTTTGGAGATATAGCCGAAAGAAATTCCGAATTCCATAGAGCCTATTTAATATTTATAGAATGGGTGAACCAGTTCTGGAGATATGGTAGGACAACATTTCAACTTAGATTATAGGAACTATCTTGGTAGCAACTAGACTAAATTGGACTGAACAAACGCTAAATGAAAAGTATGATGGTCCTATGGAACCTTACTAAGAGGTTTGGAACAGTTCCGGAGATACATATGGTTGGACAAAGTTTCCGAAAACATGGATTTCAGGAATAAAGAACTGGAGCCGTCAAATGAAGGGTATTATGGTCCTATACTTTGCTATTAATATTTAATTATGGTACCGGTCATCCAAATTGGATTCAACAATCACCAAAAAAAAATATCGAGATCAAGAAATATATACTCCCATTTTAACAGTTACGTTAGGAAATCATAATGTGGAAAAGTGTAAAAAAGGTTTGGGATTTAGGTATACTTTCGTCAGCTGGATTGGTAAACCGACTCGTTTACCGAAGCTATAGGACCTCTTTGCATTGAATACGCTGAACTGATTGTTGTTTCACGCCTTTTCTTCACCATTGATTCTTCAATCAGCGGACATCATTTCGACGTATTTCCACCTACGTCCGGAAAACATTATACGATCGTGTTTCACTAAAGGCAATCGATTTCCAACGGTTGCGATTAAAATTACAAAATTGATTAAAATTACCCTTTATTAACCGATTCATCAATTATACACGTCCCCCACCCAGAAGTCAATCATTCAGTCAAATTGTTGATAAATTGTAAAAAAGCCACCCCCCTCCCACCCACATCCGAAGCTTTTGTTTCAATTTCAATCATGCATTCATCGGTTACTTTCAGCTGGAATCGCTGCGAAAATACGCCCAGCTACCGAATTCCCCATAAAACTGGGGGCGAATGATGATAAAAATAGCCCATTTAAATTGCATTCCAACCCAACAGCGATAACAATTTCTCATCAGCTTAAATTTATCATAATTATTTAATACAGTTTAATGAGTGCTCTCTTGGCAGGTTTTGGACCGACGGAGCATACTCAAGGGGCCTGCGCGCAGTGGCCACTTTTCTACCTCAACGGAAATTTAATGGATCTCACCTCACTCGAGCGTTGAATTATACGCACCGACCACATAAAATCCCAAACAATTTCCATAAAAGCCGCAAACATTTTCTTTGGCTACTTGCACGCACGTTTATCGAATGCCAGGCAGAAGAAGAAAAAAAAACACAACAATATATGTATCCCGAACGAGAATGGACTGCCGAATAAATCATCATAATAATATCGGGAAATATATGTTCAGCCCAAATTGACTTTTGGCGTTACTTTCTTTTAGATTTATCTGTCAGAGCAATAAAGAGGCCGGGAGTTGCGTTTTTCTTCTTCTTCTTCTTAGCTCGTGTGTCGGAATGATTCTTCTCGGAATGAAATCCCACGTCAGCGATCCCGGAAAGAAGATGTTAACTCTCGAGCCATCGAGCATCGGAAATGTGTCAGGAGATGTCGGACGCATGGTTGACGGAGGTTCGGTCTCACTAATTGACACTGTTCGTTCCTTTGGTTGACGGGTTTGTTGAAAGTCTGCCCGTTATTCTTTTTTTTGGTTTGAACGCATTTTATTGGCTTTATTTCCAAACAAATTGTAGGACGTAGTGACTTACTGGGTAAGGCGTCTTAAATCAGAACATCAAGACCTCTTTTCGGAGCTTTTATACGACCTACCCCAGGCGATTAATGAAGAATTCACTTGAAAGTGTTGATATTCAAACAACGAAGGTACACACTCAGAAAATTTTACAGTATTCGGTAATTTTTTACCGAACTTTCAACAGCTGAACGTTCGGTAATCCAATTTACAGGATTTCGGTGAAATTTTACAGTATTCTGGTAAAAAAAACTATCGGAACTTGTCAAATTTTACCAAAATCCAGTAAATTGGATTACCGAATTGTTCAGATGTCGAAAGTTCGGTAAAAAATTACCGAGTACTGTAAAATTTTCTAAAAAAAAATTCATTACTCAAGAACGATTAATCGTAAATCATTTTTTTTAACGTAGGAGTTCGTTTTTGTTTTCAATACAGAGGTACACATTTGATTTTCCTCTACTATCGGGATTTTCAGCCCTGGGCTGGTTTATCTCCCATTGTTGTCACTCAAATACCATTTGGGTATTTTCGTAACTTGTCCGGGGTGAGATTCAAACTCGTGGCTTAGGCGTCAGAGGTCGCCCCCTGATTTCTAAAATGTTTGCACCAACGGATTGGAACATTTTCTGCGCTACGATTTCAATAATTAAAACTATTGATTGTTCGCACTCAACTATTGAATTTTACGCAAATATAAGGTCATGTATTATAATGCCAATTTTTGAGAGTAAATTTACTAAATGCACAATACTTTCCTATCACAGACGTCAAATTTAAGTAAGAAACGTCTCACATGTAGCAGTGCACGATATATTACGGGAACACCTCCAGATTTGCTTCATTCGCTCGGCAGCCATGGAGCTGTGCAGAGCGGCAATGGGCTAGTACTGCTCTGGCAGCTGGCGGTTGTAAGTACCCTGCAGGAGGGTATTCGGCCTTAGTTTCTCAATCATAATCGTTCTACTAATACACTCAAAAAAGTTATTTAAATAGTGTTTAAAAAAAAGTAAAAGTGAATGAGTTTTGTTAAAATATTTCCGATTGATAATGTGTTTGCTAATTTAACCCTCGAATTGTTAGTATCTACAATGATTTTTCTTTCTGAGTAGTAGCATTTCATAGACAAAACATTTATCTTCAAACTACACCGTATCCTGTCAGTTTGAACGTAATTTTTTCTTGCATAGCCTTCGATTAACTTCTTGCGCATAATGTAGTACTGAGAGTGACTCAAGCATCCCTCATTTCTGATTAAGAAATGGTTCAAACTTCTATCAGAACATGCTGTTTCCCCAAGAAATACACATTTTGTGTTTTAGTTGCCTAGATAATTCTCATGTTTGGTTGATATTTCTCTTTCATTTGTATGAGAGCCGCTTTTGAAGGGGATTAGAACCACCGTAGAAAAATATCCTGCCGCCAAAAACCCCACATGCCAAATTTAAGATGTCATCGAAACAAGAAGAAAATCGCCGGAGAATTTTGCGTGCCGTCATGGAAAATCCGACTGCGACCATGAGATAGATCGGAAGACAACTGGGAATCACCCATGCAACTGTGTGTCGGGTGGTAAAATCGTTCCCAGACGATCGAGCGGCGGTCTGGAAGTGGAAAAAAATCGAAGACAGCTGACCCTGTGAAGGCCCGCAAGGTGTCAAGTATAATCCGAACCTTCCGATTCGCGACGCGTCTCTGAAGGCAAAGTAAGCCGCCTGGTTCGTTCAGCAAACCATGAAACGAGCTGGGCTTCCTGTATTCAAGGCACCAAATCGGCGCGATCAACAAAACACGGCGGCCAAATCCCGCACAAGAATGCTGTATCGAGAGTGGTTAACGAAACCGATATGTGTGGTTATGGATGACGAAACCTACATCAAGGCAGACGTAAAGCAGACAACGGGGCTGGAGTTCTACGTTGCCAAATCACGGTTTGATGTTCCGGAAGGCATACGGAAGAAGAAAGTGGACAAATTCGCCAAAAAATACTTGCTCTGGAAGGCCATATGCCAATGCGGTAAACTGAGTACATCACAACGAGTACCATCAACAGCGAAATTTACCGCACCGAGTGCCTCCAGAAGCGCGTGTTGCCCTTCCTGCGGTCCCACGGAGGCGAGACATTATTTTGGGCCGGACGCGCGATCGACGTTGGATTCGTGCAGAGACAATAACGTTGTTCTTGTACTAAAAACCGCCAACCCCCCAAAATCACCAGAGATTCGTCCGGTGGAAAGATTTTGGGCCATAATGAAGGCCAAAGTTCGTCCAAGGTGCTTAAGAACGAGCTGGAGTTGAAGAAAGAATGGATGAAAGTGACCAAAAAGGTCGGCTCCACCATTGCACAAAATGTAATGAGGGGTCTTAAAGGAAAGAAGCGGGCTATCAACAATGAAAAAGAAATTGAATAAAGTAATTATGCCAAAACATAATCCGTATGTATTAGTTCATTCTGAAAATTTCAAAGAAATCCGAAACAAAATAAATTTTTGGCGAACACGTTTGTCTGGTGGGTTTTTTCGAGTACAGGCCTTATTGAAGCTACAAAATGTTTAAAACTCATGACAAACCCAATCATTTGAATCGATTATGGATCAAATAATGTTCTCTTTTAAATATTCATTTTGCTCACTCTTATTTATTTGCCGAAAGCTCGTTTCAAAAGCTAATATGCAAACCATGATATATGATAAAATAGTTGTCCTTGATTAAACCTTTAAATTTGAACAACAGTGTACTGCTTTAACGTTAGCATCTTAGACGTAGTAACGTTTGCATTAAAAAAAATGGGGTTTTTTCGGATGGTGATAAAAAAAACTTAGATAATTGCTTTTGATAAATTTCTCATGGAAGGTAAAGATTTAAGCATACTTTATAAAAAATTCTACGCCCTTGCGAGCGGCCGTCCGGCAGTTATCCGGAAAATTCACCATGGTGGACGAAAACATGCGTGTAGGCATGTTTTTGAGTTCTTTCTTTATTTTATTTATCAATTTCCCCTCAGTTTTTGAGACAACATTTTTGGAGTAGATCTTATGCTTCAGGTTGGCCTAGAAATTCTCAATGGGACGCAGCTGGGGGACGTTGGGCGGGTTCGCCGACTTGAGTTTTCAGCCACTCGATATTCAGCCACTCCATCTCCTCCAACGATCGCTTCGAGTAGTGAACTGACGCCAGATCCGGCAAAAACACAGCGTCTTAGCCCTTATGATATTTCTTGATGAACGACGCAACTTCCGGCAGGCAATTTCGTACTATAAATTTCCTTCTTCACGGCCAGTCTGGTGCGGAGGAAGGGCGGCTTTGACATCCCCTTCTCGCTGATTGTCATCCACAGCAGCACCTTCTTGGGGAACTTGGTGTGTGAAATGAACTTCACCTCGGAGCTCACTTCCTTCGTGGGGGAAGTAACGAAGTGCCCTGCCAGTCGTTGCCATCCAAGGTTAGATAGGTCTCGCCGTTCATCACCACCGCCACGCGCCACGTCGCGCTTCGCCAGAAAATCGAGTTGACCATCTTATTCAGCCGCTGCCGCTACGTCATTGCCTGCAGCTCCGAAACCAGTGGACGCGACTTCCCAGTCAAGCGCACGCAGCGATGTAGCCACTTTTCCCTTGGTCTTCTTGTCGCTCAAGGTCGTCGGCCTTCCGGAACCGATCTTTCTTACGATGCTCTGATTGATGTCCAGGCGTCCACAAAGTTTCGCACGATGTCCGTTTTTGCTGCGGGGTGCCGTACTTTGAACGCGAAACACTTCCGAACGAAGTTGCTTCACTGTTTTTGCCATCACGGTTAGAGTTCGACTGATAGAGCTGTCAAGTTTTGTCTGCTGACTCATGGGTTACTATGATTGATGCTGTATGGCTAGTTTTGTCAGTGCGGGTGAAAGGTAGTCCATGAAAAATCGGCAATGTTTGTACATTTTTTTAAGTGTTAATGTTTGACAGCCCAATGGAAACGCACCTCCGAAGTTGCCGAGTGAATGAAACATTTCACGCAACTACTAATAAATTGTTCTTTATTTTCATTCTTTGTCCTATATACTAATTTAATTATTTTTAAGTGTTTTAGTCCAATGAACTCTTCGGTTTGGTTTAAGTGTTTAATACGATTTGACTGTAATATGTTTTAAAATTAATTTCCAGATCATCCCTTGGGGCATTGTTTATCCTTAACCTACAACTATAACTACAATTTGAAAATCCTAGGGGTGGGGAACCAGATTCCGAGATGATCTGGTGATTCAATGTCAGGCAGCTTGCCCTGTACCGATCGAAAGACTCACTAAAGCGATCGTCGAGCATTTTTTTCTCGGCCAGACGGTGGACCTCAGGATGTTCTTGTCCTCGGAGGGGTGTTCATGTTCATCCTGAGGAACTTATTTTGAACACGCTGAAGTTTCAGGTGATGTGTTTTTGCGCAACTCTCCCAGATTGGCATGCCGAACTCGATGATCGGGAGTATAATTTGTTTGAAGACAGCAAGCTTGTTTTTCAGGGATGACGTAGACCTTCTGTTGATCAATGGGTACAGTAGCTTCAACAGAATGTTACACTTTGTGACAGTTTTATCAACCTGCCCCTGAAAATCACCTTGCTGTCTAGAGAAACGCCAAGGTAGAAACAGCTGAATTGGTCCATTCCACCGTTGTGTTGTTCAGGTTAATTTTACCATCTTCAAGCGGAACAAGTTTGGAGGAATTTAAAAAAAAGTAACGTTTTTTTGTTAAGGTGGCGGATTCGTCCGTGCCTAGACCTACCCCGCAGTGGAATGTTCGGTAAAGGTTACGACCTTGGTTCGAGTACTACTTTACCAATGCCCTTTTGCTCAATTTTTTATTACTTCTGTTCTATTTTCAACCTACCGTACACTGACGAAACTTTCAACACTTTCTCTTCATATCTTTCATTCTAGCAAACATTACTGTACACTCTTGGTGCCTCATGGTGATGAGCAAACAGCTCCTTCTACACCGTAATCGTTATTCCACGCACGGAGAATACAAAACATAACAATTAGAGTACTATTCCTGTGCCAATAAATTCTTCGTGCTTTTGGCCACTGCGCGTTTTACATTAAATACGAAGATAGCTTCTTAGAATGTACAAATCAGTTTAGTTGCTGAAAACAACGAATATATTTGTTAGTTCTACCTTCGGTTTCGTTATATAAACGAAATTAAATTTTCAGTGTAGCCTTATGCTATCGATGCAAAAAGAAATAACACAAACCAGCTAATTCTTGGGATAAATATGCGTCCACCGAGGGTACTTGGATTGACTTTCGCAAAATGGCTATCCCCCTGTTATTATTTAACACCTGCGGTTGTAGAATTTCTAGTGGTTTTGTCAAGTTTTGTCAAATTACGTACAGCATGATGTATCAACTTTGGTGGGACTCTATACTCCAAATTCGTACTAGAAATACAAAAACACACCTGTTAATTGTACAGATTGATGCTTTCCACTTAAGGTGATTTAACCGATGCTTATGAGGTTCTATCACAGAATTGAAATGGATCTGGTCCACCGAGGTTAATTTGTTTGATGGCTTCAAAGCGGTCATCCTTCCGGTTTGTTGATGGATGTCTAACAATCTCTGTTGGCGGCTCAATGAGATTTCCGATAAAAATGCAACAAAAAGAAGATAGGGTAGGAAACGGCTTAATCAGGGGTCACTATTTTAATCAGTTGTTAAGAAACAGGTCTAGAACTCCTACATTTTCCACATTATTTCACTTTTAATGATACGATCATAAGCTCTATCTATCGGGCTTATGATTCGATGCATTAATCATGATGAAATGAAATCATTTTGAAGATTTAAAGTACATTATGTAGAAAACCATCAGTTTCATACCTGTTGAAAAAGTTCGATCAGATTTTGCATTTAATCGCATTTAGGCTTGTAACCAGAATGTGATGTTGAACATTGAGCTAAATTTATTTCATATAAATCAGTTTTTATTTCATATTTCTTCCAGTCATTAGAGGTTGATCTATGCTTATGATTATATTGCCCATCATCTGGCACTATTACATGCAATGGAAAAATATGTTTCGGAGCTGTCCAATAGAACCCAACGATAAATAATGCTTCGCTGTTTAGCGGCAGCTATGGCATCACTGGTGCTTTTGAGAGAGCCCATTTTTCCTCTCTTCTTTGTTAACCGTGGATATAGCGCACCGGTATTGTAACGTGAAGCCTGCTGTCTCTTGCATTTGTTTGTTTTTAAGCAAAGCATCCCGTTTGTCTTCACAGCCACTTTGGCTAACATTGGCGTGAGAGTAAATGAAATAAGAAATACACATTGCAGTCTAAAGATCAATGATAAACTAAAAGTTTGGTCGTGTACGGCTGTCTCATTACCTGCTAGTAGACGAGTTTGTGATCGTAGCAACCGACATGTTTTGGTTGATTGTTTTCGAGAGCTTTATTCCATGGCTACGAAATTTTCTCAGTCTAATGCCCGTTGCTAAAGGTATGTGCCGATAGACCAGAAGTAAGCAGAGGAATAAATGTCTACATATTGGCAGTTCTAATTATAGATTATATACAGCTTCATCAAATGTCCCAGGTTCTGAATAAACTTCTTTAAACACGTCCCGTACCCTGTTTAAAAAATCTAAAAAATCTGTTTTTTTTTTCTGAAAATCTGTAATCTTAATATACAGAATATAAATAAAAATGAGTTGGGGTTTCTTTGTCACGATTTAACTCGCGAGGGGAAAGACCTATCGGCGTGAAATTTTGTATGCAGGGATTTTTGGGGCCGGGAAAGGTTCTTATGCTGGTTTGAGATCCCTCCCTTCACTGGAAAGGGGGGCTCCCATACAAATGAAACACTCATTTCTACATAACTCAAGAACTAATCAAGCAAAAGAAACCAAATTTAGCATGTGTGAGTTTTTGAAGGCAAAAAAGGTTTTTATGGTAGCTTGAGAACCCTCCCCGGCATAACAGGGGGGGCTCCCATACAAATAAAACTCAATATTCTGCATAACTCGGGAAATAATCAAGCAAACGAAACGAAATTTAGCATGTGGTGGTTTTTAAGACAAAAATGTTTCTATGTTGGTTTGAGACCCCTTCCCATCCTAAATGGGGGGGGCTCTGATACAAATGAAATATACTAATCTAATCAAGCAAATGGAACCAAATTTAGTATGTGGTGGTTCTTGAAGACAAAAATTGTTCTATGTTGATTTGAGACCCCCTCTCCTTTCTGAAAGGGGGAACCTATTCAAATGAAACGCAAATCCTTGCATAACTCGAGAACTAATAAGAGAAATGGAACCAAATTTCGCATGTGGAAGTTTTTGAAGGAGGAAATGTTTCTATGGTGATTTGAGACTCTTCCGTCATATGAGAAGGAAGGGGGGGGGGCTCTCAAACTAATGGAACCCTGATTTCTGCATAACTCGGGAACTAATCAAGCAAATGGAACCAAATTTGGAATGGACGAGTTTTTTAAGGCATGAAATGTTTTTATGGTGGTTCAAAACCCCTCCTCCCTCTAAAACGGGGGGCTCTAATACAAATGAAACAAATTTAAACCAAACATGAGCACTATCCCTACCGCTATGCAAATTTGTATGGAGGGGTTTTTGGGTCCGGGAAAGGATCTTATTATAGTTCAAAACCCCTCCCGCCTTTAGAAAGGGGAGCTCCCATGCAAATGAAAAACTAATTTCTGCATAACTCAAGAACTAATCAAACAAATGGAACCAAACATGGCATGTGGAGGTTTTGTAGGCAACAAATGTTTCTACGGTGGTTTGAGACCCCCCTCTTTGAAAGAAGGGGCTCTCATGCAAATGAATCACGAATTTGAGCCAAACATGAGAATTATCCCAACAGGTATGACTATTTTTATGCAGGGATTTTTAGAGTCGAGAAAGGTTCTTATGATGGTTCGAGACCCCTCCCGCATCTGGAAGGGGTGCTTCCACACCAATGAAACACAAATTCCTGCATAACTCGAGAGCTAATCAAGCAAATGGAACCAAAATTGGTATGGGTGAGTTTTTGAAGGCAAGAAATGCTTTTGTGGTAATTTAAGACCTCTCCTCACTCTCCCATATAAATGAAACACAATTTTTTGCACAACTCGAGAACTAATCCAGCAAATGGAACCAAATTTGGCATATGGAGGTTTTTGAAGGAGAGCAATGTTTCTATGGTGTTTTGAGACTCTTTCATCATCTGAAGAGGGGGGGGCTCTCCAACAAATGAAACACAAATTTCTGCATAACTGGAGAACTAATAAAGCAAATGGAATCAACTTTGGCATGTGGAGTTTTTGAAGGAGAGACATATTCCTATGGTGGTTTAAGACCACTCTGCCCTCTGAAAGCGGGGGGGGGGGAGGGGCTCTCATACAAATGAAACGCAATTTTCTACATAACTCGAGAACTATTCAAGTAAATAAAACCTGTGGGGGTTATTGGAAACAGGGCTGTCTGTCTGACCGATCGGAGTGAAAATTTGTATGCAGGTATTTTTGGGGCTGGGGAAGGTTCTTATGATTGTTTGAGATCGCTCCCCCCTTCCGGCTCGCATACAAATGAAACACAAATTTCTGCATAGCTTGAGAACTAATCAAGCAAATGGAATCAAAAATGGTATGCGGGGTTTTTTGAATGCAAGAAATGTTTCTATGGTGAATTCAAACACAAATTTCAACCAATCCTGAGAATTATCTAGGTAACTAAGCCACAAACTATGTATTGTCTGGGTAAGAAGAATGTTCTGATAGAAGTTTGAACTCCTTATTACTAAAAAAAAAAACTCATTAAAAAAAGCGTCAGTTCTATGTAATATTCATTCATTTAGTTGCAGGCGTAGCAACGCTCGCACCGGGATCAGCAAGTTAATGATACAATTAAACGTACAAATTGTGGATTCTACTGGTTGCTTTCTAAATTTAATTTATTTATTCTATGAATCTTAATTATCTTAGTCCTGGATTGAGCTCAAATGCTAACATGTTCCAGTTTCAACAAGTTTGCTCAGAGATGCACACAGTTTCGAGCCCTGAACTTTGTAAAAATTGAAATAATACATCAAATCAGTATAATATGCCAGCTAATTAAATAATTGAGCATAACATACCGTTCACACTACAACCTATGTAACGTTATATAGACTATCTTCATACTAGCATCTATTCATCTAAAGACTGAATAATAGAAGCAAAACAAAATTTACACATTATTCAAAAAACCGATTGTTTATTGCACAATAATAGATTTATATCTACATTAGAAACACTTGATTAAGATGTTAATCCTTCTTTCTGTTAAATTCTCAAACTTTCTGTGGTACACCCGCGATCAGGTTTCGGACGGTATCCTCGGAAACGCCCGTCGTGACGATTCTCCATCTTCTCTTGAAATCGTCGGTGCCATTTGCTTTCTTCTTAGTTTCGAAGAGTTTGCTATCATTCAGAGCCCAGTACTTCTCTATTGGGCGAAGTTCTGAACAGTTTGGCTGGATATGCTGTTTTTGACACGTATTCGACCTCTTGTACCCTATACCATCTCAGGACGGATATCGCATAGTGACAAAACAGACTGGAGTTTCTTGGCAGGATCGCGTACCGATAAATTCGTGTTTCGCTGCCGTTAGTAAAAAATGCGATTCGACGCCATTTTACTGAATGTAACAAGAATGTAAACATGTTGTACCTAAAGTGGAGAGTTTCAGCTGTCACATGAGTGAAACGTTTCAAGTGATCCGAAATAATTCAAAATCGACACGAAAATAAAAGTGTCCGAAATTAACGTTGACAGGCTTAAGTATTCATCAAAAATAATTTGCGTGGCATTTGATATCAAGATCGTAATGTAGGTTGCAATCTGAACGGAGTTTAATGCTACACGCTAATATTACTGCCTCTAATTATCTTTCGAGAGGAAAAGGGGATAACAAGAGACAGTAAAGGGCGATACGGTCAAAATTTGGTCAATATCAACTTGACGTATTTCTTTCAATTTTGCATTTAAAAAACCCGAACACCCCTCATTTTGAAGGTGTTTGTGTGTGGAATGTTGCTACTATTTTGATTTTGGAATTCACTCTTCAGTTGTCAAATTGCCGTCCAAGCAAGAAGAGCAGCGTATCAAAATTTTGCTCGCGCATCGCGAAAATCCGAGCTACTCGCACGCAAAGTTGGCAAAATCGCTAAAAGTTGCCAAATCAACCGTAACAAATGTAATTAAAGTGTTTGGGGAACGTTTGTCGACAGCCAGGAAGTCTGGATCGGGGAAATCGAAAACCGGAAGCCGCTGAGACGACAAAGAGAGTTGCCGGTAGTTTCAAGCGAAACCCTAACCTATCTCTCCGAGATGCCGCAAATAAGCTAGGTGTATCGTCTACAACCATGCATCGAGCAAAAAAAACGAGCCGGACTATCGACTTACAAGAAGGTAGTGACTCCAAATCGCGATGATAAAAAAATACGACGGCCAAAGCGCGATCCCGGAGGCTGTACACGACGATGCTGACGAAGTTTGACTGCGTGGTAATGGACGACGAAACCTACGTCAAAGCCGACTACAAGCACCTTCCGGGACAGGAGTTTTATACGGCAAAATGAAGGGGAAAGGTAGCAGATATTTTCAAGCACACGAAACTGTCAAAGTTCGCAAAGAAATATCTGGTCTGGCAAGCCATCTGTACCTGTGGCTTGAAAAGCAGCATTTTCATAGCTTCCGGGACTGTCAACCAAGAAATTTACGTGAAAGAGTGTTTGAATAAACGTCTGCTGCCTTTCCTGAAGAAACACGATTGTTCCGTACTGTTTTGGCCGGATTTGGCATCTTGCCATTACGGTAAAAAGGCCATGGAGTGGTACGCCGCCAACAACGTGCAGGTGGTTCCCAAGGACAAGAACCCTCCCAACACGCCAGAGCTCCGCCCAATTGAGAAATACTGGCCTATTGTCAGCGGAACCTAAAGAAGACCAACAAAACTGCTAAGGACGAGCAGCAGTTCAAGGCAAACTGGCTTTCTGCGGCGAAGAAGGTGGACAAGGTGGCTGTACAAAATCTGATGGCAGGGGTCAAGCGTAAGGCCCGGCAATTCGGATTTGGAAAAGCGGAAGCCTAACTGAATATTTTTCCTGAATTTTATACTAATTGAACTTGAAAAAGAAACTTAATTTGATTTTTTAAATAAACGATTTCACCGGTTTACACGCGTTTTCCCTTGACCAAATTTTGACCGTATCACCCTTTATACTAAATTTGCCAACAACTACTTCCAGAAGCTGATTTTCACTATAGCTCGTAAGAAGAAATTATTGCCATTGACTATTTTCATAAATTTCGTTCATTATGCATTGTTCTAGTTGTAAAACCTAAGATTTGAGAGTGCAATAACTGAATATTCAAATGATATTCATCACTGAATATCGTTCGAACATAAAAATGAATATAACAAATTCTACAAACCAGTTAGGGCAATGCACTCTTAGACAAAATTGTAGAATTTGTCAAAAGCTAGAATTTTTTCATATATCATCCATAAATTCAGCTGTTGGACAAAATTATCGGTTAATTTATCCAATTGCACTAAATGACTTTTACATTGCTGCTGCCTGCACATATCATTACATCATCTTGCCTGTTGCATCATCACTATTGCTCAGTATTAGTTCTATTCAGTACAATCGATTTATAAACTGATTGCATCAAGCGATCGTGAAATGACTTAGTTATTAACGTTCAAAAACTAAACATTTTTTCGTTACGCTTCAACATTTCGTACTCGCAACGTGTACCCCACTATTGAAAACTCAGACGTAGTCCTTCGTCAGAAAAAATAAACCGCCAAAAACAAAATATTTCAACCACTTGCTGAACTTTGATCACTCAAAAAATTCTTCTGTACCCGAATTCCAAAACTAGTTCATTTTTGGAATGTCCATTCCGCAAATAACCCGTCAAGCTTAACGATTGGGAAAGGACTATTTTTTTAAATAAAACAACCATCATGATTTCCTTTCTTGTCCCCCAAATTTATCAAGATCAGAATGTGACCTCATAAATAAATTCCATTTCTTCCACCACCTTTATGCTTATCATCATTTGATGACCAACCCACCTGACCGTAACCCCCTCACCTTCCTTCAATCATCTTGACTCGGACAAAACATAACCCATGGAAATGAACGAAGCAGGCGTATTCCTAACCTCTACTCGTCATGGGGAAAAAATATGGCGGAAAATTCTTCCAAACAAACACGCAGGCAGTTAGAAGACATAGATTTCTACTCCGATGTTGATTCTAATCAACAAAATTGTTTGTTTTCGGGGGAAAATTCCTTTCTGGTTTAACAGCGCGCCATAATATCCATCACCAGAGTTACAGAAACGTAAATATTTGCCTGAGGATTGGTTTCCCTCTTTGTCGTGGGAAAACTGTGATTGTACGTCGAGGAAGGAAAAAGGATATTAAATCGTACTCGAGAGTTTCCTCTGACGGGGTGGGCGGTTCTGAAGAATTGTATCTGGCGCTCGACGGAATCACAAGTGAGGCCATTAACGAGAGTGCTCGAAGTTACCGGTGGAAGAACTTTTCGCTGAAGTGGGGCTGCTGATTTAATATCACCATGTCCCTATAGGAACATTTCCAAAAATTCAAAAGTTTTCGTGTTACGGATAGAGTTAGAGGTAAACTCGACTTTTCTGATTTAGTTATGAAAGGTTAATTTTTGATTCATCTCCCATTCGGATGATGGTGATGACTTTTCTTTATCCGCTTCAACGCTCCGAAAAAGGCTTGAATCCTTAATTTTTAGAGGAAAATTATCGATTCAAATTGTGTGGCCCACTGACCGCTCAGGAGATCCCTTTACCTTCGGCATAAATTGACGCCAAGCAACGAGACGACATTTTCGTCTAGGGGCCAATCTCAAGCTTTGCGCATTGACCTTCGTACCCTCCTTCTGATCCGTTTTGATTGCCGATAACCCAGTTCCAAGACAAGAACGAAGCACCAACCGACCCCAACGTGCGTCAATGGCCAAACAAGTCAGTCTTTCCCCCCGTAGCAAAATGGACCCAGGCGTTTTGGTGTTGTGCGTCGATTTTCCTATCCTTTAGTCAAGAAGTGTAGCAGCAGCCGCACTGGCCGTCATCCTGTTCCATTGACGGTCGACGGTGTGTTAAGGTGAGAGTAATTAATCTCTCTTCAGAACCAACCGGTGCCGGTGATGCCCGAGATGGCATGGTGAAAACCCCTTCCCAAGGGCAAGTGCAGAAATTATGGATTCGGCTTTTGAGTTTCGACCCCAGCCCGAGGGCAGCGTCGAGGCGGATGCTCGAGTCGTGGGCTTTTGGACTTTGTTCACCCTTGGACGCAGGTGATTAGTGCTGATTGATATCCTTCCCGGCTCGGCTGGATTTCGGTGTTGAATGACAAATGGAGAGGTTAAGCATTTGCGTTTTCGACTTATTCATGGCGATTGATGTTGTTTGGAACGAAATGAGATTATTGATTGTTTTCATAACAAGACAGAGCAAACGGGTGCTTCTCCATTAATTTAAATCGTATCCTTAAACTAGCAGGAGATTGATGGCTGAGCTTGTAGATATGATGACCTCCGTTCCAGAGCAACCCCAGGATAACTTTAACCTCAATACTGCTTCCAGCTTAGATGTTTGGATCTGAATGAATATGTGTCGTATCTATTTCGTATCTATTTCAGTTTCATTTTCATTTCATTTTCATTTCATTTTCATTTCATTTTCATTTCATTTTCATTTCATTTTCATTTCATTTTCATTTCATTTTCATTTCATTTTCATTTTCATTTTCATTTCATTTTCATTTCATTTTCATTTCATTTTCATTTCATTTTCATTTCATTTTCATTTCATTTTCATTTCATTTTCATTTTCATTTTCATTTCATTTTCATTTCATTTTCATTTCATTTTCATTTCATTTTCATTTCATTTTCATTTCATTTTTCATTTCATTTTCATTTTCATTTTATTCATTTCATTTTCATTTTTCATTTTCATTTCATTTTCATTTCATTTTCATTTTCTCATTTTCATTTCATTTTCATTTCATTTTCATTTCATTTTCATTTCATTTTCATTTCATTTTCATTTCATTTTCATTTCATTTTCATTTCATTTTCATTTCATTTTCATTTCATTTTCATTTCATTTTCATTTCATTTTCATTTCATTTTCATTTCATTTTCATTTCATTTTCATTTTCATTTTCATTTTCATTTTCATTTCATTTTTCATTTCATTTTCATTTCATTTTCATTTTCATTTTCATTTCATTTTCATTTCATTTTCATTTCATTTTCATTTCATTTTCATTTCATTTTCATTTCATTTTCATTTCATTTTCATTTCATTTTTCATTTTCATTTTCATTTCATTTTCATTTCATTTTCATTTCATTTATTTCATTTTTCATTTTCATATTTCATTTTCATTTCATTTTCATTTCATTTTCATTTCATTTTCATTTCATTTTCATTTTCATTTTCATTTCATTTCATTTCATTTTCATTTTCATTTCATTTTCATTTTCATTTCATTTTTCATTTCATTTTCATTTCATTTTCATTTCATTTTCATTTCATTTTCATTTCATTTTCATTTTCATTTTCATTTCATTTTCATTTCATTTTCATTTCATTTTCATTTTCATTTTCATTTCATTTTCATTTCATTTTTCATTTTCATTTTCATTTCATTTTTCATTTCATTTTCATTTTCATTTTCATTTCATTTTCATTTCATTTTCATTTCATTTTCATTTCATTTTCATTTCATTTTTTCATTTTCATTTTCATTTCATTTTCATTTCATTTTCATTTCATTTTCATTTCATTTTCATTTTCATTTTCATTTCATTTTCATTTCATTT
>JASCZW010004175.1:52500-126754 GCA_034211315.2 Aedes japonicus | reverse complement strand
AAATGTTGAGGTTTTGGCTGCCGTCGAGAATGCTTCAGCGTATGCCGTTAACTCTGCTCGTGATTTGATGGTGACGCCATTTTCAAATAAACATTTATTTGTTGAGCACTTTAAGTTCCGGAACTGTTTTAGGCTGTCGCAGTATAGAAAATGGAGCAATTATATAATACGTTGGATTTAGACGCATTTAAGACATTGACAGGTAAGTGAAATATTTGCTTTTGGAAGTTATTACAAATGTTTAACACTGTACGAAACAAAACAGGTCTTCGATGCCCTGTGTTCGGATGCAATTATTAAGAATACATTTTTGGGGCCGAATCATTAAGCTTGGGACCGAGCTTGAGATAAATGTACTGGTAGTTCCTGAGCCAAAAACTATATCCATTTTCTTCTCAACTTTGCAGCCGCTGCAATAAGGTTGAGACAAATAGTTCTAGAACGTTTGTTAATCAACTCTGTAACATAATGCGTGAGTCAATTTCTACGCAAAACCTGCACAGGTTCTTGTTTTTTTTTTCTTCCAATTAATAAACATGGCTGTGTAATTTATTGATGCTCACTTTCGTGTTTAAATAACGGAATTAAGCCGTTTTCAGCAATACTCGAGCAAAATTTACATTCCGAAATGCGTAAAAAGTTTACATCTTTTATGTTTTAAGATGCATCTCATTAGTATGCATCTTTCACTTTTCAAAAGGAGTAAAAATAATACATGTTTTACTTTTTTGCTAGGAGTAAAAAGTATGCACATTTTGACGCATATTCGGTTTACGCAAATGAAAGTAAAATTAATATACTCCTTTTTGGCGTAGTCCCAGTTTCCCTCGCCATAGCATATTTTATAGTCATAATAGCGTAAATTGAGTTTACCGTATGTACTGATACTCAACTCAGTTTATTTATGAAGCTCAAGTGTCATAGACATAACGGAGACGAGTTCTTTTTCATTTTTAGAATGATAATAACTTAGAAACTATGTTTGTTTTGAAAAGCCGAAAAACTAACAGCTAGGTCGAGGTTAGGATTTAAAATGATTACGAAAGGAATGGGGAAGTCCAGCTTGCCCAGCCAGGTCTCATATCTTCCTTCTCCGATTTCCCTCCGGCCCAAAGGGATGCGCAAATATCAGATCTGGCAATTTCGAAATCGAAGCAATGCCATCAACGTGGTTGATGTCCTGACGTGACAGCCGAATTGATGTGTGTCTGAGAGACCTATTCGATAGAAATGAGAACCTTACGAGTTGTGATTGGACATTAGACGGCACATTAGCTTGATAAATCTGGCTAATATTTTTCGATACCCGTGGGAGAATGGAATGTTACCATCTGCCCAAATCCCTAGCATCTCATTTTTGTTGCCAGCTAATCAAAGCCTGTTGACGGGAAATAGGAAAAAATCGACGGAGGCGATTTGTCGAACATAAATATCGCTTACCATTGCGCCCACCTTGACAAGTAAGTCCGCTTTCTCATTACCCGGTATGGAGCTTTGAGAAGGGACCCAAACCAAGGTGATGGTGTAAGAATTGTTTGATAGGGCACTCAAAAGAGATCATATTTCACTAACGAAAAACGGTGAATGCTATTGAACAAATAGCCTGAAGTGAGCTGAGACTATCCGAAAAATAAAAAAATGATCAGAAGGAAGAGTGGCAATTCTCTCTATCTGGTATTCCACGAGCTTCGTGCTTCATGGTCAGATCAAAAACTACAGTAGAAATAGAGAAGTCTTGGGAGTTATAACGATTACAACATTTGAAGGAGGGCTCCTCTTCAGAGTCATGTACCTGTAGTAAAGTGTCACAAAAATAGTTTGAGGATTTCGTTCGATTAGCTTTTCCAAATTTGCAATTACCAATGGATTTAGCACCTCACAGCTGATAAGGAACCGGACCGATAGCTCCACAAAACGATAAAAGAAGAACTCCTGCTAATACCTCCAAACTCATAGTATGAGTTGAGTTCATGCAGCCAACGCGATACGAAGACATCAATACTGGATACGCTGCAGCTTCAGAATATGAGTTTTCGCGGCGAATTGTAAACAGAAACAGATCTTCCGGGTGGGCTCCCCACCATGTTAAAGAAAAATGTACCGCTCGTAGTTATCTCGCGAACCGGGCTTCCGATATGCTTTAAACGCATTTTGGTTCTGGCATAAATTGCTGTCCAGTCCTAGGGTTGCATATTGATAAGAAGGATATTTCCAGTTTCAAACATTATAAATAATTACGTGCTTCATGCAACAACAAAAACATGATTAGTTAAATGTAGTTGAAAAATCACAATCATTGTGCAACGAACCTTCACAGCTCTCCCTCTGTACACCACGTTGTGAGTACATCGCAATTTCGAATATTCTTTCACGGTGTGCTAAAATTGATTCCCACTGCTGGCACATGCAATCGAAATGCGACGTTGATCATGGTCTGATCGAACTCTATTCTCTTACGCAGGGCTAATTCTAGCCACCGATGGGACAAAACGTTTGAAGTGTTTGAAAACAATTTCTCTCGTTATGACAGGATAATCAATTCCCAAAGCACAGACACACGCTTCGAGCGTATTGGTCGTAACTTAATTGTAAAATCTTTGCATTAACATATTGTAACATAATCACGAGAGGCCGAATCTCAAAAGGTCGAATAAATTCGGCAGAGCACCTCCCGTTTTAACAACTATCGGGTACCTTCCGGGGGAGTGCACGTTAGTTTTCGAGACCCGTTGATAGACGAAATGAAACCCAGTCCATCCTTGAATGTTGATTCAACAAACTTAATATCCGGACTAAAATCCGAAGCATTGTCATCATCGGAAGTCTCAACGGACTCGCTTGGACAATAATTCCGCTTCTGTCATATCTGTTCCTATTGAATCGCTGGTGTCCTCGTACCTTCCTAGTACGATCCTTATCCTCGTCGCTCTATTTTTAAGCCGCCTGTTGTGGATTAGCTATCGCATGGTAATTTGACTGAGGTTGATATGAAACAGTTTTCAATCAAGGCGGAAAACAAACAGTAAAAATAAAATACTTGACTGAAGTAAAAGTGTTTGTTGTTCTATCAAATGGACGATCAGTGGCCTAATCTTTTGCAAAGATAAGCTTTTGAAGATTTTCAAATAGATTAGATTGACCGACACCTTGATAGCAAATTAGACTATTTCCCGTATTGCTAGTTTCAATCACTGAGAATTTAAGTAAACATAACCTACGAGAAGAGGCGGATCGATGGATCGATCATGCAAAAAGCGACCCGCGGCCTTGGGGTCAATAGAGTTCTTAAGCAGTACAATACCAAGCCCAGCGCTGATATTCAACGTTCCAGAAGTTAGTCTAGCAGGGCAGTTTCTTTTGATCTATTTACGTTTACATTGTGTTCTTCTGGGATACAGCTACAGCTTATAATTTATTCATATTCGCATATTTATTTCACAACGACGACGACATACGTGAGACCAGATGAATATCAAATGACGCTAATCATACTTCTTACTTGTTTTATATGAATAAATATGAATACGGGCTAGTAATGCTATACGAAGTTGAATGTAATCATATATTTGAGAAAATGTCTGTGAAGAAGATGATTATGCATTCTATAAGACTATTTTGATCAGTACACTTGCCTATTTTTCTGCGTTTGATAATATTGCTACATCAAGTGGCTTCTGTCACTTGAATTCTCCCCCAATGCGCTCTTATCAGGTATTTTTGTACAACTTTCAATTATGTCAGATTTGTTGAATGATTATGTTGACGTTCAATTAAATTAAACTATGATGTAAAGTGACAGTAGATAAAATTGGTTGATGAACAACTGTTTGAAAGTTTATCCACTATCCAATCGATAGAAAATTAAGCGTCACATCTAGTTTTGGAAGTTGATGTGCAACTAAGAAGAGTAACAACCGAATCGTGTCTTGGTCATTTTCGCTCAAGTGTATTCTTCAGAATTCACCATAGCCACTATTAAAACATAAATTAATCACCATTGAAAATAAGCCTTTATACAATGCCTTCCTTCATTCTTATTCTAGACTGTTAGACCTTTTAAAAGAGAGAATCGCGAAAGGAATAACTCAGAACATGATATTGTTGCTCACACACTAGGAATTCTGAAAACGTTGTTTATATACTTTGCCTGAATCATTGCTTTTGTTACTCATTCTTATCAGAAGATATAATATCAGAGTTTGAACATTACTAGATTCGTTAACGATGATTTGTGTATCCTCTAATGCACCTACATAATACATTCTATCCATCGTAAGATCACTTCATTACAATTTTATGTTATAGGAATAGCTATTACTCTAACCTGGTCCTTTGCTTGAATGGGGCAGCTTTCGTTCAGTGCTCTGAATACTCTCATTTCGACTACAATTCATTTATCCATAACTTGCTTCAGAAGCTGAATTGACTAATATCAATATGTGATGAAATTGTTGCTCTTGATTAATCCAACTAATTTGTCTGGTATATTAGGTGAAGTTAAAAAATATGTAATAAATTTTAAATATCAATTGATTATTCGCTCTGAGGGGCTGAAGGTTGTGGAAATAATCACAGAGAACAGACATTCTTGTCTGTTCAAAATAGTGTGTCAAAGTAAATACGGGCAGCCGGTATAAAAAGCAAGCGTAGAGAAAAACTAACAAAACTTTTTAGGTTATGTGCTAGGCTTTTTATTGATACCAGCAACATAACGACATACATTTGAAATGTCGGTTTAAAGTTTTACACAAGTAGCAGATCGAAGACGAACGTCTGTTCTCTGTGGAATAATCAAGTGCAACGCATTATCATACAAGTTATTCTAAAAATCAGTTGCTGAAACGAGAAATTGATCATAAGGGGCTATTTATAAACCAACTAGACTTGTTTGGGGAGGTTGACCAAAGTTTACGCTCCATACAAAATTCCAAAAAATGTATGGAGAAAAGTCAACGAGGGGGGGGAGTCTATGATTTTCAAAAATGAGTCTATGTGGTTTATGAGCAGGCCCTAACTATGTCGAATTGACTATTCGCAGCACTGATCTATATCCAGTTTAACGAAACTATTTAATCAAGCATTACATTTTCTCCTGATATCACTGCTGTCTTCTTCGACGTCATATTTTGAAAATAACTTGCAAACTGTCTAAACGATTTTCATTAAATCAGAATCCGAAATTAATTAGAGCTCCCAACTCGCGTTTTCAAAGCCACGAATATCAAACCGTGAATCTTGGGCCGATGCTACTGCTGTTCTTATTTTAAGCATGTGGCAATGCCGTGAAGCAATGTTATGTTGCTTGCTTGCTGAGATTTGTGCCTTCAAAACCGCGGTGTGATAATGTATAAGATAGGATTCTGAAGCGTTTCTCATTCAAAAGGCAGTATAATCAAAATTGATCAGTGCCTGAAGCTCTGTTTTGAAGTTGGCCTGAAGAGATCTTACGCAAGTTGTGAAATGAATCTCGTGAGAGGGATTTATCCCTCTCGAATGTTCGCTCGTCTTTTCAATGATGCATTGAGAAATAGCCTGATGAGAACATCCGTTAGAGAAATTTCCATAACTAAATAGTAAACTGCCTGTAGATGCGACTTGTCTATTCACACCCTTTCTTGTATGGAACAGCTTTCAATCTAGCCCTTTCTAGCTTCCTCGAACAACCGAAAATCTTTTGCAAAAGGTTAATGATTCTGACATAAGTTTCGACTCAAAGAACGCTAATCCACGTTTCCACTTGAAAGTCAAATATAATGCTTTCAAAACTAATCCGAAATCATCCTAGAACTATCAATAACGTAATTCTACCCAGCAAAACAAACTGCAATATATTACATCCATTGATGTAACTCTGTTCGCCGCATCGGTGTACATCGCACCACGTAATCTTACACAATAATATTCAAGAGCTCCCCCCATATGCTTAGCTGAGAGCAAGCGGTTCAGTCAACATTCGATCTACCCCACCTACCTTACCGCTAGTATTATTTCCCATATGGAATTTACGTCGCTCACAGCATGGCCGCCGTCGGAGCCAGCGAATCCATTCCGACATCGTAAGCCATCACCTGCTGCATCAGCTGATCCTGCTGAACGTCGTCGATCATTATAATCACCTCGGATGGATCGTCCCGTACCTGGGCGGTGCAGTGAATCTTCGAGTGGATGTTCAGCGCTTCCTTGCGGAGAAATTTTGCGTCGCAGGCGATGCACGCGAAGAACTTATCGTCCCGATGGACCCGTTCGTGGCGAAGCAGTTTGTCCTTGCGGGAGAATCTCTTCGAGCACTGCTTGCACTCGAATGGCTTGTGATTGCTGTGGACTGCGGTTAGATGGCGATCCAGTTCTCGTTTTCGAATGAACTTTTTGTCACATGTGTGGCAGCGGTAGTTTCGGGCGTCCGAGTGGGTCAGCTGGTGAGTGTGGAGGGTATTTTTCGACAGGAATTTCTTGGGACACTTCTGACAAGAGAAAAGCTTGTTCTGAAGTGCCGGGGATGTGCTCGAATGGGATTGGCTCGTGGGAAAGGTAATGTTGGAGAATGTGGAGACGGCCGAAACGGGAGCAGCATTTGGAATTCCGGGGTCATCCTCGGTTGGAACTTGATCGATCTCCTGATAGGGATCCAATGCGATGACCATGTTCTCAGCGTCAAACTCGGACTGACTCATCGTACTAATCGGGACGGAGGAAATTATATGAGCCATTTGCCGCTGAAGTTGCATCTGTTGCTGCTGATGCTTGGCAAAACAAATCCGTTCGTGGCTGAGCAGCTTATCTTTCCGAGCGTAGGTATTATTGCACTTGCTGCACGAAAACTGCTTCCCCAGGGACAAGTGTATGTTCTGATGCCGAACCAAGTCGGCTTTGTTGGCAAAAGATCTACAAAAACTCAAAAATCAAAAAGACATCTCATACCCATACTAAATCACTCACCTTGGACACACGTTACAGATATGCGGTTTGTAACCGGAATGAATCCTCAGATGCTTGGTCAGATTCGTATTTCTCGAGAAACTTTTCCCACATTCATGGCAAGCGAACGGTCTCACTCCGCTGTGCACAAATGTATGCTTTTTGAGATCCGACCTCCGGTGAAATCCCTTATTGCACTGTATGCAGATATACGGTCGATCGATGCCGTGTACGTCACGTATATGAGTAATAAGAATGATGCGGATTGTAGTCTTGAACTCGCAAAACTGACAAGCGTACGGTGCCAACAGATCGTGATCCTGCGTCTCGTGAACGAAACAAGCATTGGACATGGCGAATGCAACATCACAATACTTGCACATATGAACCAACTTTTTGAGCTTGCTATCGTCCATGTCCTCCGATGAGTCGTTATTTGTTGTCACTTTCAAGCTTTCGTCGTTCGTATCATCCGGCCCACCACCTTCATCATTATCCTCCTCATCGGAAAATATCTCCTGTAAACTCTGGTTCGAGCTTTCGTAATCCTTCGTTGGGTCAACCACAATCGTCTCAGCGATTTCCTCCTCTTCCTCCGGTACAGCAGAGGCAACCTCCTCACCAACGGATTCATCTTCCAACATCAACTCTTCCCTCTTGAACACATGTGACTGCGGTGGCGTTTCCGAAACACTTTCCTGTACGAACACCAACTGCTTGAGTTTCTCATCATTCCGGATACAATTTTCACGGAATTCAGCGCAACTTTCCGTCTGTAGCAAACACTGCTGGCAAATGTGCGTTGGAAGAACATCAGTTTCATCAATCTGCAAAACAAATTCAACATGAATCCCCCAATTCCCAGCTGTCTACAACCCCCACGCCAACAAACCTGCACTTCAAAGAACCGATGGATCTTGCTGCTCAGCGTTTCTTTTCCCGCTTCGTTGAATTCTTCGCCGAAAACGCTGATCAACTGGGTTCCATCGCCGCCCAGACACAGTCGACAGAAGTCCATATCCAGCACCGCTGCCGCTGTCGTGTGGCCATTCTGAAGGGAGACCACTTGGAGGAACGACCCGTCCGATGCCGCCACGGTGGCTGGTGAATCGTTTCCAGTCTGGATATTAGTTCCTCCGGTTGCGTTCACTTCCTCTTTCACCAATAACATACGAATGTACACCACAAGTGAGAGTTCCGACCACTTATATCAGTTTCGAGAGTTTTCAACATAAAACGCAATCAGGACGTAAACAAAAACCTTTCCCGTTATCAGCACAGAGAAGTCCGGTTTGCCTTCACAGCGTCTGACCTGAATTGCTGATAGTTTTTCACTCAGAAGAATGTCGATCCATTACTTTATTAAAGCACAATAGTTAGAAAACACGAAATGCTGTTGGAAAACAGTTTTTACGGAAAATTTTCGGGTGTACACAAAAACTGCTAGACAGATTTTTTGTTGTTGTTTTGGCTGTAAACTAGAAACGATATAAAAAATGAAAATCGATCGCATCCAAGCGAGATATGTGAAATGGGCCAATTTTTCCAAACAATTCAGGAACACGAAAGAATAAAACAAAACAATAGATTTTTTCCACTCTCTCTCGTTCATTCTTGAATACTTTTCTTAAACAATGTTGTCTTGGGGTCTAAAATAGGTATAAATTTTGTTAGTCTGATATTAGTGGGGGAGTATTATAAGGCCGCTGTACTAATTGAGAGATAATGAGTGAATTGTTCATTGCTAAATTCATTCCATTGAAAAAGTTCTTAGAATACTGCAATTTATTGACTCAATATTCCAACACGATTGATTGAAAAACTATTTACCTCTGCAGGAATTTTACACTTTCAAAAACAACATTGCTCAGGTTATTAAAAATCCATGTTCTGGTGCTAAATTGTAGGTAGTTTACCCATATATGTGTTTACCAATGTTTACAATTTATATATCTACTAACCAGTCCATAAGAAATTCAAGGACCGACAACGAAGAGAGCACCACGCTAATATAGGCTCTATTCATATAATCCGCTGGAAAGCTCGAAAGCTCGAAACGAAGCAAAACGATAACAAAAGTCAAGAGGTGGATTCTATACGATGACAGTCAATCGAACTCGAAATCTGTAAGTGGATTTTGGAAGTAATATTGTGGGCTCTTCAAAGACGACGAAACCAAAATATTGAGCCGAATTCGTACCGATTAAAGTTTTATGAGGATTTACCCTCAATGGATACAGAATTTGACAGTTTTACCACAAACATTCGACCTTGAATCTCAGCATGCGAATAATTCCATAACCGTCAATTTAAAAGAAAACACAAAATAACACGCAGCCAAAAGTTTTTAATATCAATAATATTCTGTATTAATAACAACAATACAAAATGATCATTCCACGGCTAATAATTTTTATTGTTAAATACAACAATCAATCTTTATTGATTGAACATAGAATGTTGTTGTTTTCAAAATATCTCGAAAAAGCAAAGAAAAATATATATTTATGCATTAAATATATTTTTTTCATTCATAAATGCAGAATCTTTTTAAAACAAAAAAAAACTTTCACTGCCTATCTTTGAAACAAAAAAAAGTTGCGGTACTAAGGGCCGATTTCTCCACCATCGCTTCAAATTCAAACCTGGTTTAATGCTTAAGTGGATGTGAAGAAATCTGCCCTAATGAATATTTTATACATGAAAGTTTTTATTTTGTATTAAATATTTTAATTGTCAATTTAACCAGGTTATGTTTAATCTCGAAATTATTTGAATGATTTTTATTTGGTTTTATTCTTATTCAATAAAAAAAAAACTAACAAACAGTTCAGCTGCAGATCAGTTGTGGGCTTGTCCAATGATTGACGATAACGATGGAAATCCCTTTAATTTTGAATGAAAAAGCATTAATTTAACAAACTTAGATTTTTCTCGATTCATACTTGTCGTTCTCCCCAAGAATTTATTCCGTACATGCATTTCTATTTCCTTCCGTTCGATAGCTTTCAATATTTCTGTGAATAGAAAATAGTCATTAAAATACGCATTTCATTACAAAATTTTCAATCTCTTACCAATAAAAGCAATTCACAGATTGCTGAGAAAGTCCAAAATCAAGCAAAAAATATACTAGCGTGACGTTAACTTCCTCGGCCTCTTCAAATAATATTTCCTCCGATGAGTCAACTTTCTTTTCGAATGAAGCGTGGAAATTGAGGCTACGGAACAGGCGCATGCGGAAATTTTTTAAATATACAAACATTAAATCAACATTTTTTTAAAGTGATTGAAATTATTTTTGAGCACATATATAAAGCTTGTTGAAATAACAATTATTTTTTCTTAGCATTTGGTTTTGGAAACAACAATCAAAATTGTTAAAGCAAGAAATAAAAAGTATCCAGTATTCTATGAGTACTCATGGCCGTCTCGGTTGAGCTCAGTTTCTGGTAGGGAGCAAGCAATTCGACGTTTGGCTTAGGTCGTTTGACACAAGTTTGACAGCTAATCGATAAGATTTGATCGATTCTCTGTCAAACGGCCTAAGCCAAACTTCAAATAGCTTGCTCCCTATCAGAAACCGAGCTCAACCGAGACGGCCATTAGAGCTCGTAAAATGCTGGATGGAATTCAAAAATTAAAAGATTTGAAGTTACAAAACATTTCCATTTTTTTTTTTTATTCAAAACGGTCAATTTTCTCTGCGTTCACAATAACCTAACAATAAGCAAGGGAAGGTCCATTTATTCTGTCACGCAGTAAGGGGAGAGGCGGCATTTGGGAAAACGTGAAAATCTATAAAAAAATTTGAAGGTCCATACAAAAAACGTGACAAGGGGGGGGGGGGGGAGGATCGAGGTTATAAAAAAGTCACTTTTTGCGTGACATAATCTCGTGACACGTCTGTCAGTTTTGCTACTGCTAACGTTTGCATATAAAAAAATGAACTTCTTTTTGATGGTGATTAAAAATAAGCTAAGACAGATAATTGCTATTGATAAATTTCCCATGGAAGGTAATTATTTAAGCTTACTTGCAAAACAAATTCTACGCCCTAGCGAGTGGCCTTCCGGTAGTTAACCGGAAAATTCGCCATGGCGGACGAAAATATGCGTGTAGGCATGTTTTTGAGTTCTTTCTTCGTTTTATTTATCAATAGGGTATTATAGTAGTATGTGGATTATATAATATTGTTCAATAGCAAATATAATAATATACCGGCAGTTAATTTATTTTTAAATTTTGACGAGCGTAACTATTGAAAAAACCATTTCAAAATATTATGAAAACATATTGATTGCAAGACAACATCATCCTATTTCACCATGAAACACGCTACAAAAAACAGACTATCTAAACCAACGAACCAACCATTGATTTCTAGCATAAGTTGACATTTATGTCATAACGGGAGCGCCTGTGACTAATAATTAAGTGCCGGGAGCCCCCTGTTACTGAAAGTAAATGTCACTTTGTGAAACTGCATGTCGGTTTGTGAAAATAAAAATGATAAGATTTTTCTTCTAAAAATCGAGAAAAAATAGTTGATATTCATAAGGAATATTTTTGTGCTAGGAAGAACATCCATCATTGATACAGATGGGAAAAACATGTTTTTTTTTTAAATTAAAACCCCCTATTCCTCCTCAGTTTTCACGAAAAAATTGTTGGAGTAGATCTTACGCTTCAGGTTGGCCCATAAATTCTCGTTCCAACGCAGCTGGGGGATTTAGATTTTAAATTATCTTTCAAAGCGCGAATTGAGAACGACGTTATCCGTCCCATTTTAAATTATTGAAAAAAATAATATGTAGCTATCTCAAGAATTTCAGCGCCTTTTTCTTGTGTTTTGAAAAACAATAAATAAAATTCATGAAATACAATTACTCAGCATTCGATGTTTTAGATATATGGGAAGGTCCAATAATTAAGTCACGCAGTAAAGCGGGGTTGGGAAAACGTTACGATCCATTCAAAAAAAAACGTGACAAAGGCGAGAGGGGGTTATAAAAAGTCACTTTTTGCGTGACATAATTAATGGACGTTCCTGGTTTCCATGTATTATGGTTTCAGCTGAAAATCGAATTTATTGACTAGCGACAATCGATTTTACTCTCGTTCTGTACGTTATACCTAATGTCGGAAGTAGTGTGCTGAACGAATTACAATTGTGTCTGTCAACTTTTCGTAAAAGCCTTCCCACAATGGATACGTTCACGTTCCGTTCCCATAAATTTGAGAGACATGTTGAATTGTATATAGATTTTGGCTCACTAAGTACCAGAGCATCGGTCTTAAGCTACATGAATCGCCCCTCAAAACATAACCCCCAACGAATAACTCCCTATATATACTCTCAAATAATGCGGTACTGTATGGTGTACTTCAGACCCATCGAGTTCTTAAGCAGTCAAGGCCTATCTTCGAAAAAACTGCACCAGACAAAAGTGTTCACCAAAAATTGATTTCAGGTCGGATTTTCTTGAAACTTCCAGGGAATATGGATTATGTTTCGGCATAATTCCTTTATTCAATTTCCTTCCCAACGCTTAAAGCCCACACCTTTCCCTTAAGACCCCTCATTACATTTTGTGCAATGGTGAAGTCGACCTTTTTGGTCACTTTCATCCATTTTTTCAATTCCAGCGCGTTCTTTAACACCTTGGACGATTTTCGAACTTTGGCCTCCATTATGGCCCAAAATCTTTCCACCGGACGAATCTCTGGTGAATTTGGGGGGTTAGCGGTTTTTGGTACAAAAACAACGTTATTGTCTCTGTACGAATCCAACATCGATCGCGCTTAATGGCTTGATGCCAGGTCCGGCCAAAATAATGTCTCGCCTCCGTGGGACCGCAGGAAGGGCAACAGATGCTTCTGGAGGCACTCGGTGTGGTAAATTTCGATGTTGATGGTACCCGTTGTGATGTACAATTTACTCAGTTTACCGCATAGGCGAATTTGTTCACTTTCTTCTTCATTATGTCTTACGGAACATCGAACCGTGATTTGGCAACGTTGAACTCCAGCCCCGGTATCTGCTTTGTGTCTGCCTTTATGTAGGTTTCGTCATCCATAACCACACACATCGGTTTCGTTAACCACTCTCGATACAGCATCCTTGCGCGGGATTTGGCCACCGTGCTTTGTTGATCACGCCGGTACGGTGCCTTGCGGACCTTGAATACACGAGGCCCAACTCATTTCATGGTTTGCTCGAACACTTTGCCTTCAGAGCCGCGTCGCGAATCGAAAGGTTCGGACTACGCCTGAACTAATCCAACACCTTCACAGTATAGTCACTAGATTCATAGTCTGGCGGATACAACAACGGGAGCCAATTTGAACTGTCAGTTGGCGGAGCCAATCGAGCATATCTCGAGTAATTCATGTTAAGCGCCTAAAAGCCATTTGTAAACAACGTTGATTTCTCACAAATTACGAGAATCCACTATATCCTGATGTAGAAGGAGATGTTCGCTCATCACCATGAGGCACCATAAGTGAACAACAATGTTTTTGGCTAGAATGAAAGATATGAAGAGAAAGTTTTGATAGTTCCGCTAGTGTGCGGCAGGCTTGGAAATCTAACAGATGTTTTAGGAAAATTGAGCGAAAAGGGCATATGTACAGTGGTACTCGAACCAACGACATTATATCCTGCTACTCCATATGGTAGAACTAACATTCTTCTACCAAATGCTGCTTTCATTTCACGAGAGTGATTTAAGATTCAGGAGAAATAGATATTTAAAGTCATTGTTTACAAATGGCTTTTGGGCCCTATAACATGAATTACTCGAGATATGCTCGATTGGCTCCGCCAACTGACGGTTCAAATTGGCTCCCGTTGTTGTATCCGCCAGACTATGAATCTAGTGACTATACTTCACAGGGTTAGCTGTCTTCGATTTTCTTCCACTTCCAGCCACCGTTTGGTCGTCTGGGGCTCCTTAAACGATTTTACCACCCGAGACACAGTTGTATGGGTGATTTCCAGTTGTCTTCCGATCCATCTTATGGTCGCAGTCGAATTTTCCACGACGGCGCGCAAAATTCTCCGGCAATTTTCTTCGCTGTTTCGATGACATCTCAATAACCACACATGAACCGATTTTTATGGAATTTCGCAACATGTAGATTTTCATCAATTTTACCCACGGACAAAAAGTTACAAACGGATAAAATTGTGCATTTTTTTCGAGTACAGGCCTTAGCTAATATTAAGTCGCTAGTTTCCTATTGATTGTTGAATCAACCACTACATTTAAAGGCATAGCGTGAGACGTTTCTCTGTTGACCTACACTGGCATAAAAAATCTATTGAAATTCATTTAAATTTTTCTCATTTCAGCAAGTAGTTCAACAATGACTGAGAACATGATGATATACACATCCTGTCCTTTTCCCGTTTTTCCTGTTTTATGCCAACTGAACCATAAGGAACATTTGTGACATCCTTAAAATCTACCCGGATGACGTGCTGCACTTAGGGTGTGCTTATCGGTGTCCCAATCAAATATCAAAAATCGATTCCAGCTCCAAGGTTGCAAAGGTGACGTTTTGGTATTAAAACCAAACTGTATGATATGCTTTCGGTACGGTTAATCTTAATTTTCAGACAAAAATATCATGATGCTTCCTTTTTATTTTAGGTTACCCCAAAATTTTACCTGGATAGAATCTCAAGGGATATCTGCGCGACGCGAAGCACCGAAGCACTTCTGAAGTTGCCGATAAAGAAGGACTTCTCAAGTTTACCTATCAGTGCAAACCAAAATAGGTTGCACGACGATTTAAACACCATCCTTGGACACGTAAAATCCCGATACTTTGCCATTGTATTGCATTTTTTAAATCTTTATTTCACTTTTCTTCAAGAAATTTAGCAAATTGCTGGGAGGAGGCAATCTTGGTGTTATGACCGATAGTGCTCCATTTGCGGCTGACACTTACAAACAGATTCACCATCTGCGTTGAAATAAGTCAAGGCTACGGACGAATGAAGACGACCGCCGGAAATTCTGTAACTGACAGTGAGTCTCTAATATCATACTTTATTGAAACCATGTTTATGTTTGAATGAAAACCTATTTTTTCTAGAATGACCCATGGATTACAATCTTGTAGGATCACCATCGTCATCAGCAGTCAGAGCAACTGCAAGACCGAGGAGGACTTTTCAAAGAAGACGACTAATGCTAGTTCCGAAGAAAGATTGTCAGTAGTTGCTGAAATCCTGTTCGATTCCCACATGCATTATTTAAAATAAAGAATAAATTTAGTGTTCTCGTCACTTACTGAGTTGCATTGTATTTTTTTTTTCATGAATGGAAATTCCAGTAGAATACAATGAAAAATAATACGAAATACATAAATTCACAAATTAATTTTCATACTAACGCATCTGCGTATCATAGAACTAACAAATAAATTTCATAAGGTTGCACAATGAAACTCATACAATTGCAGTAAGTAAATCACTAGAAGTGGTTATGACAACAATCATAGCATTTCATAAGGTAATGTTATGAAATACAAACCGTTTCCTTGTGGCTAATTTTCATAAGGATATTTAATGAACTTCAATAGATTTTTGCACTAGTGTAGCAGTTAAAAAAAACTGTGGGTCTGTTAACACTATTAACTTAATCATGTTAAATGCTGAATGTAAATATAAAAATCAATGGAAAATTTTGTCAGGCATACTTAATATAGACACTCAAGTAATAGAGCGGACATAGGCCGCCATTTTGTATCCAAAACGAACATTTCCCATACAATTTGAGAGTTGTTTTGGATACATCCATTGTGCCAGAATCACGCTGTCCGGTCTATTACTTGAGTGTCTATACTACTTAACGCTGTCAAAAAGGCAAAGTGAACAATAGTTATACCCAGAGTCGATAAAGAAGAGTCGCGCAAAGAGTGAAACCGATGCTACCTATCGATCAAAACAAACATGCTACCTATCGAACAAAACAAACAAAAACGTTTGGATCAGTGAGGAGTATTGTTATCTCGCGATGATATTTTTCCATAATTATGACGGAAAAGAGAAGAATAAAATAATGTTGCGAATGAAGTCAAATTTAATTAATAAGAATCTCAATAAAATATAAAATAATTTATTGTTACAACACCATAAAATTTATTGTTAAAACCATAAGTTTTATTGTCAGTCACAACACAATCACACTAGCGTTTATTGTTTTCCAGAATAGAATCTATTGTAAATTGGACTTTTACAATAGAAAATGGGGATTGTCAAGAATAGGAACAATAAAAATAAATATTTTTTCGCGAACAAATTAAAACCAAAACAGTTCGTTCCATTGTAACTCTATAGTCGGAATCAATTCAGAAATTTTTACGTGACAAAAAAGACAGTCGACGTTCGATAACTGCAACATGTTTACATGACAGTTATCGAATGACATTCGATAACTGCATCGCCAGATATATGTCAATAATACGTCAAAGGAAGTGAAATCATCCGAAAGTTCGTTTTAATGAGTTCCTAGTGAGTTCCGTTCATCCTTTGACAGATAGCCGACCGATAACTGCATAGTTGTTACACTTATCGGTCTTGCAGTTAAGAAAGGTCTACTGTTCAGAAGGAAACGAGATGTGTAAAAAAATTGATAATTACCGTGATTGAGATCCAGAATTTGATTGATGTTCTGCTGAGTAGGATTCAAAGCATTCATCCTTGCTTCCAGCTGCATATGATGCAATCGTCGTAGATGCAATCGACTCGGTAGAGGAGCTGCTCGATAAGGTAAGAATGATTTGATGCAGTTGAAATCTTTCGTGATAGTTGGGTAGCATGTGCAGTAGATGTAGGTTGGTCCAGCTGCATCGTTCCATCCTCGATTCCAGATGCAAAGGATGCGATCGACTCTGTAGAGGAGCTGCTCAATAAGTCAGACAGATTTGATGCAGGTGGATTCTCTTGTAATAGCTGGGTTGCATGTGTTGCAGCGAATGGTTCCGCTGAGCAGAATTCCGAGTATCCATCCTTGCATCCAGCTGCATATGATGCAATCGTCGTAGATGCAATAGACTCTGTAGAAGAGCTGCTCAATAAGTCATATTGAAATGATGCAGCTGAATTCTCTTGTGATGATTGGGTACTAGTAAAATGGTTGTTCAAATCCTACAATAATACAATGTGTAAATAAAAATATATCACCGGCAACTGAAGCACCGTTTTACCCACCAGTAATCGATTATCGTCGCATGTTAGTGAATTCATATCTGGTACGTTCTCATAAACCGGGACTGCTCTCGGGAGAGTTAATAATCGACCACCGTCAGTCGCCATATACACATCCGTTTCATAATTGAAATGCAACTGTAATATTCACAATTATTTTTATGCATTAAATATTTTCCAAATCATTACTTACACTGCAAATACGACTATTTTCGGACAATTCCGAATCCAACGGCAAGCGGCAAAATGAAATCCATTTGTCTCTCAGCTCCCGGTTGCTCGGGAACCGGAAAAAGCTCAAATGTTTGATTCGGTGTTTTCTGTCTTGTTTATTTTTACAGAAAACAGCTGCGCACCTCATTTTTCCCACTTCTATGCGTGTAACAGGAAACACGGAACACACTTTTCCACTTTGCTGCTCAGAACAGTAAATAAAAACCAACGATTACCAGAGTCAACACATGAAAACTGATGGAGTCATGCAAGGTTAGAGCTGCCGGAGTCGGTTGTTGATAAACACGAAGAAGAACAACCAAACAAAGAAGCCTCTTTGCGCGACTCTTCTTTATCGACTCTGGTTATACCTATCTGTAGTGACAGAGGCAGACCAACAATAACAATAAATATGTTGACAAGTTGATGTGTCAAAATTCGATGCATCAATCAGCTGCCGAAATACAAAGAATGAGGATGTGAGCCGACATTATATCGTTACACTGAAAGCGCACACGGTAGTTGTGATTTATGCAAAATTATCTGAAATTGGGTAGAAGTATACATAAGACCGTCGGATGTATATCGAGGTTTAATCTATTACGTTAATGTTAATGTAAAGTTTTGAGCAGATATCCAGTAGTAAAGATTTATTCAACTTTACTTGAGGATAAGTACTACGACTAAACAAATCAGCGAATATACTTTTAAAAGTAAACACCGTTGGTTTCAGCCGCGTGCACATAGCTTAGAACGCATTCTTTGGCGAGTGTAAAATGAGTTACCAAAAGCAAACGCAAAGTTCTCTCCGGAAGTGGAGAGAGGTTCTTTTGTTTTTGGAGGGGAATTGTTTGAAGGAGACAAACTGGATGCGCGAGAGTTTTCATTCTGTGAACTAGTTTTGAGGAAGCAAGACTATCGAAGAGAATACGACACTATCATTGCTTCAATATGTGTATTTTTTATTTAATTCTACAGAAATTTTCAACTTACCTATAATAAATTTGAGGTTTCGAACAAAAAAGGGAATGCCAGCCATCTAATGGTACGCTCGCAGTACAATTGTTGGTACAATTATTGTTTGTTAATGAAGCATTTTATGACAAGGCTTCTTATATGGATCTTCTTCAAAAATATTGCTCTTTAAGATGCACATATCAATTCCCACGCGATACATCGCATACATATACGAAGCGGATCAACCACTGTTTATAATATATGTGTTAGACTTTACCTATTTCATGGTTTCCAGTAGTTGATTTACTTCAACCTATTTTACTCTCCTTGTTTTAAGAAAGTATATCAGCTCGGAGATATCGGGATCATGGTGAATCCGAATTCATCAAGCGTAATCGGGTGTATGCAGCATATCTTTCTGATATTCCTCGTGATTAACTAGCTGTTCAAAGGATCCAGAATGTTTCAAGGGTGATGATTTGGTTGAACCTATGAAGGTTCCATTGTTGTTTATTGAACCTGGTATTAAAATCAACTGAAAATAATACATCGATAATGTTTTAGGAACCGCTTGCGTCGCTTCGTCAAGAAACACTACAAAAACGCACCACACTGCTTCCATCAAGCCTCTGAACCTTGTTTTGAAGACAGTTTTCCGGATTTTATTCCGTTGAAAAAATGGGCTGCCTATTCTCCTGATTTGAATCCTCTCAATTTCATTATGGGGCCACATGCTGGGCAGACTGTAAAATCTCAAAGGACTAACCTTGGA
The DNA here is from genome assembly GCA_034211315.2 of Aedes japonicus. Lineage (NCBI taxonomy): Eukaryota > Metazoa > Arthropoda > Insecta > Diptera > Culicidae > Aedes > Aedes japonicus. Next base: position 107,675 of record JASCZW010004175.1, on the reverse strand, counting down.
AACTTTAAAAAAAAATGAAGTGACATGCCGCAAGATATCGTGCTTGCCAGCAGAGATGCTTTCCAACAACGCATGCGGCAATTAAGGCATAGGGAGAAATATTTGAACTGAACTAAATTAAGACAAATGAGGACGATATATCAAGCAGGGAATACATTCAAAATTTTGGAATTCATGCAAGCTGCTCGTTTTTAATGACCAGACTTCATTGACAAAAATTCTCACTCACCCTGTACAGTGCTGCTTACTGAGCAACTGTTTGATTATGACATAAGATTATCAATCGCTTATTTATTCAAAAACATTTTTATTTGACGTTTGACTTAATATAATCCTCAACAAAATTGTAGGTGAGAAGCTTTCCTATAAGAAACGATATGATACTCATTGTCAGAAGAATTAAGGAAAACGCTCATAGTTTATGAAAGGTTGTCTTCTGAAAGGGTGTCTTCCTAAAACAATAATTTAAGCGCGCTTTTTACTATTTCATACATATGCCTTATGATTATTCCACACAACCAACAGGCATGAAATTTATAGATGGTTTGTATGAATTATAAGAATGAAATGAAAAAAAAACTTAACGATTATTTGAGAAAAGCTAAGTTATACATCAGGATTTCATAAGGGCCGTGTGGATTCAAAATAGTTTTATAAGGTAAATTTTATGAAATTCGAATTGTTTTTTACATCAGTGTTGGTGTACAATAATTGAATTCAAGATCAAATGGTACACACATTCAGATTTGCAGAATTTTGCACTTCCTTCTCTTCTCAACAACATAACATTTTCACAGAACTTTCGATAAAACGCAAAATCTCGAAAAAGCACCATTCATCAAATTCCAAGAAATAGTTCATTCCGAACCAAATTGACCGGTTTAACCAGAAGCTAAGCATCGTCATCGACGACGACAGCAGCAGCAGCAGCAACAACATCAACATAACACAAACCCAATCGATTAAATGTCAAGGCAACCCTTACTCATCTTCAGCCGCTACGTAGGTGCACAGCGCCTACTAAGATGAAACTGGTAAGAGGTTCTCAAAATCGCATGGCATATATGCAATGACGTTACTCTCCTCTTTGTTCGTGTTTCAAAACAACCATTTGAACCAACGTGATGCATTTGAGTTTGTTTTTTTCCCACTGCATTATTTATCTTCTTAGCCAGTCCCATCGAGAACTCCATATATCACGCGAAATGCCCCGACCACCGTGGGATCTAGTTATCTTTGGTGGCCAGTTTCATTGTTCTAGCCCACTGCTGTTTTCCTTCCTTCGATTGACCTTTGCGAGAAGCTTGAACTTAAAACCTGCAGATGCTTCCCCAAAGGACGGTCTGCAAAGGCTCCCGCAGCTTCTTGGCGCTCATAATGAAGCCTGCGCACGTATGCGGTCGGACTGTGCCCATAAAATTTGTTAGAATGCGTACGAGGATGGCAAACGAAAATTTAACTCGTAGAAAACTGCCAAAAGTCGATCATAAACTAATTTTATGGGAAGCATTAAACTGTAAGTGGATGCCTGATTGTACTTAAAATTTTTGCTGGAATGGCAAGAGTTTGACTGCACAATTCACATTTCTCCTGCTACCAATAATGACGCCTTGCTGATGTTATCGGCTGGCGGTGATCTTTGTGTGTCGCGCCGAGATTCACCCCCCAAAAGCAGATGATGTCGCCAAACAACCCCAGCCGGCGCCGCCCACCCCTCTCGGCTCTACAGTTTTAGTTCGCCGATTCACTTCCAGCCTCGCAACAAAACAGCAGATCACACCCGGTCGCGATCGTGTGGATCGATCAACCCCTGCAGCAGCCAGCCCCGATCGGTTAGTGTGAATTTGGATTGCAGCGAGAACGGTTTGAATTAGCGAAATAAGTGCGCCAAAAGTGAATCGAACGACGAAAACGACGGTTTATCGAAGGATGGCTCTGTCCAGAATACTTCCCGCGGCAGTGATCGTCACGGTGGCCCTGTTCTGCATTCATGGTAATAAAATGGCTTGGTTCCGTTGGAAAGCGAAAGGTTTCCTATCTTGTGAAGGTTTGCGAATGGTTCTGTTCAGAACAAACAGTTAGGTGATAATTGACGATCGTGATCGTGTGCCGATCCGCGTTGCGCAATGCGTGATTTGAATGGTGTGATCGCTGTCGATTTCAGTATTGAGATTTGCGTTGGAAGTTATTTTGAGTGATGCTACCCGGGGGGTGAGGCGTGATATTAAGTGGTTCGTAACGGGTTTAAGTATTCAGTGAGAAGGTCGGTTTGCCGAGCGATCACATGGTGATGAATTTATAATTATGAAGATGAGCATCGTAGGCGGTTCACCTTGGAAGTTCTCATCTTACAGGTGTGCGATGAATTAGGAAAAGTTCTGTCTTGTGGAGTGTGGTGATAGAGGAAATTAATACCTGTGATATAACTGTTGGTTTTTTTTTTCAATGTCAAGTAGTAAAATATTTTCCTATTATTAAGCTCGTCTGGCGAAAAGACTAAATAAATTTGATCAATAACTAACGGAAAACTAACAGAATTCTAGCGAATAAGCTTTCAAACTAAACATGAAACCGCTGCTATTTTTCAGCCTGGAGAGTGTAAGATGTTTAGTGCAATACCTGTAACCCAAAAATGATAAGAGAGATTAGTAATTTCCATTTAATTCCAACTACCTTTACTGCTTATCTTGACAGATACGCGTATTCCATCTACAATGTGCAGACTTCTTGAGTGTCGTGTACTAATATTCGACTGTAGTACACGACACTCAAGAACTCTGCACATTGTAGACGACATACGCATATCTGTCAAGATAAGCAATAAAAATAGTTGGAATTAAATGGAAATTACTAATCTTGCTTCTCATTTTCTAGTTCCAGCGTTGATTAAAGCTTAAAGCGGACTGACGTGGCTGATCAGAATCAGCTAAATTGCACCATGAATCAATTGAATAAAATTTGTAATGATCAACTACACTAACTGTACATTTTTCAGTTAATACAAACTGTAACGATCAATCATGGCGCCCAGCACAACAATGCAGTCCAGCTCGAATGGAACTGGAATATTAGTGATACTTTTGTTTTGGTTTGAATGGAAACTGACACTGCACACAGCATTTGAACGGAAACAACTTTTATCTAAACTCTTTTAATAAAAAGTACTATAGCGATTCTTATAGTATATCTTGTAAAAACTTACCGGATTTCGGTAAAATTTTACCGAAATCCGTAAAATTGAATTACCGAACGTTCAGCTGTTGAGAATTCGGTAAAACTATACAGATTTCTGTAAAATAATCTGAGTGTGTAACCTACAATTTTGTTGACGATAATGTTTGAGCCAAACGTGAAATAAATATGTTTTTGATTTATTAAGAAATTGACTGCACAGGGTGAGTGAGAATTCTTGTCAGTTGTTCTTGTTCTTCACTTCGAATGGTCATGCAAAACGTGAAGCTTGCCTGAATTTGAATTTTCAATGTATTTCCTGTTTGGTATACCTGTAAACTATAGACACTGTATATAGACCGGACAACAATTGTCTTATGCAGCCAAACGACCTGTTAAAAAATGCAGCAAAACGGACTGTCAACTTTTGATTGAGTTTAAAGAAGCAAGTATTGTGATCAAGTATTGTTTTGACAAAAGCCAACTATGAACTAATAAGGGATTTTCTACTTTCATATTCAGTAAATGCAAGTATTTTCGGTGTATTATTTATTGCCGTTTGGAATAATAAAAATGAACAAAATTCTTTCTCTACACAGTGCCGAGTATAGGATAACCATTTCAACGTGTATTTCACAGCACTATCAATTATCGTTTTTACAAATGGTACATTAAGTCCCGAAATTGTAGGACAAACCATTTTAGCTGCTGATGAGGCTATGGCTACATTATTCTTAAACGCAATCTACGATGAACTGCATCAGGACCCGACTTACAATTGCGACGTGTTTTAGCCATAGCGCATGATTAATTTGATCAAAACTAGCGAAAAACATCAATCAAACAAAATAATTAGTAATGGAGAAAACAAATTAGAGTATTTTGTATTTACACTGCACAGCCTATGGCTTCCTAGAATCTGAAAATCTGCCGAAAGGTCGCAGAATGCAAGCCATTTCTGCCTTATATTATCTTCCTGTGGAAACCGGAAAAAACTCACAGAATTCACTTCACATCGCGAGTTATTGCCACAATTTCGCTCCAAACAATTCATTTTTTACACGGCACTTTTCACTATGCTTTTTAATGAATATCTTCAAACGGAATCAAACCAAACTACCAACATCGAATCCGAATCTAAAAGGCTAAAAATTTTGTGCTGTTTACTTCAAGTTTGTACAAATGCAAGTGGTGCCAGATGAATTGGTCAAATTTATGACATTTTTCAAGGTTGGCAGATTGTATGATTTTGCGTTGTCCGGTCTATATACAGGTGTCTATACTGTAAACATTTGTCTTGATTAAGTTCAGTTCAAATCTTTCTCCCTATAATTGCCGACCGCATGCGTTGTTGGAAAGCGTCACTGCTGGCACGCAAGATATCTTGAGGCATGTCATTCCACATTTGCACCGTTCATTTTCACAGTTCGTCTTTTGGTATTTCCTAGTTTGCCCAGCATGTAGCCCCATGCACAGAAGTCGAGAGGCCTCCAATCAGGTGACAAAACAAGCCATTCTTCCCAAGATAATAATCTCATACCAACAGAAGTATTAGTGTACACAGAAAAAAGTCTTGAAGTAAAAACTACCATTTTACCCGACTATGCCTTTCTTGAAAACTACCACGAAAATTCAGTCAAATTTACTACGTTTATGGTAAAACCTTCAACATTTGCTGTATATTTGGTAGCCCTCATATTGATATCAACCACACCATGGTTGATCTAATGGCAGGCATGGTAAAATCAAACGCATTTATAGTCAGGTTAAAATTGTTGGTGTTTGCACTTAATTTAACCCTCGCAATAGTAATGTCTACTGCGTTTTTTTTTTTTGCGTAAAGCTTGAGACTGGTATTACGATGCAAAGTCTTGTTGGAAGCAGTATGGTGCACTAAAAAGTTTAACTAGGTAATCAAATTTAATCAAAACTGACTCGAGCTCAGTACTTTGTATCACCTCTTTTGGCATTGATGACTGCTTCCAAACGACGTGGCATACTTTCGACGAGATTACGCAAATAACGCTCTTCAATTGCCTCTCAGATCTCCTGTAGAGCTTCACAGAGCAAGTTTTGTTGGTAACATTCGTTTTGTCCATTTTTGAATCCAATATCGACCACAAATTCTCGATCGGATTCAAGTCCGGTGATACGTGATCCACCGAAAAACGTTTGAGTTTTACGAGCCGTAGGTTTTGGGTCGTTGTCTTGTTGAAAGAGGAAGTCATGCTCGAGCCCAACCTTCAGCAAGGAAACCTCCATATTTTCGGAGAGGATGTCGATATACTTGTCGGCCGTCATAATCCCTTCCATACGGACCAATTTTCCAACTCCTGGCCAAGCAAAGCACCCGCACACCATAATGTTGCCTCCACCGTGATTTACTGTTTTTCTTACTTTTTGTCCAGAAGCTCCTCGCCCGGTTTGATCCATACCCTTGGCCGTTGTTTGGTACCAAACAGCTCGAATTTGCTTTCGTCTGTCCAAAGAATCGTTTTCCAGAAGAAAATGGGCTTATCCGCATACTTTTTCGCAAATTCCAATCGTTTGATTCTATTACGCTTACTGATGTGAGGACGGCGTACGGCAAACTTGTTCTTCTTGTTCCAATCGCAGACGAACAGTTCTTGCGGATATATTTAGGGACAAGCTTTCTCTGATCGCACGGCTTGTTATTTTCGGATTACTTCTCGCTTCACCTTTATCACTCACATTTCCACGCTGTTGATGTTTTTTTTAAGCTTATGAACCACAGAAAAGCTGACTCCGAACTTTTTCGCAATTTTCCTGTATGAGAGACCGTTTTCACAATCTCTCACAATAAGTTTTCACACTTGCAACGATATTTTCATGCTTTCGATATACTTCAAACAACAAACTCGAAACTTTGCATCTATGACGCAAACACGATTACAAACGTTTGACACTTGCAATGGTGTTGTCTGTAGTGATAAAAATAATGTCACTTTGGTGTGTACTTTATTTTTGCCAGCTTAAATTGTTAAACATTTTCTAAGTATATCTATCACAGGTAAATGAAGCACGCTGTCCGCAAACTGACACATTCATTTAGATACATATGGAATATCGATAATTTTCTTCAAACAAACTCATGTGCCATACTTTATCATAGTCAACATATAATCAATTTTCTAAAGGGTTTTACAGTGTGTAGTGTTTCTTGCCAGTACTATATGAATTAATTCAACTCATTGTTCAACATCACATTCTAGCAACAAGACGTCCACTACCGAATTCCTAATACACAATCTTTGCTCTCTGGATCCGATTGTCTTTCATCCTGTCATTTAGGTAGTGGTTCTTTGAAAATGTACAAAAACGTAATCTTGAATCCACAGAATAGTTCGTACTGATTTGGGGTCTATTTTCAATAATTTCGCTATTTTTCGGATTGACCGTCTAAAATTTCAATTAACCCTTTGACGAAGAATACTTAGGTTCTGTGGGGGCCTCGCACATCTTTTCCTGTCTCTTTCTTAACGATCCTCGAATTTCCCAAGCTCATTCTGTGATTTAATAGCATCTTGAACCAAGCATGGGGAAAAAATGGTTCACTCTGCACTGATTTCTCACTGATATGCGCATACACCATCAGGAGCCACCAAGCGTTCTAGTCAATTTCCGAGTTGAAATCAATCATGACGTCCTCGAATACTTAGGGAATGTCCATTAATTACGTCACGCAAAAAATTACTTTTTATAAACCCCCCTGACCCCCCTTGTCACGTTTTTTGTATGGACCTTCAATTTTTTTTGTATGGATCGTCACGTTTTTCCAAACCCCCCCTCCCCCCTAACTGCGTGACATAATTAATGGACCTTCCCTTATCGGTGATCGGAAGTGGTGCGAAAAGGTATGACTGCTACTTTATGACGACCAGATGTTGATACCCAACGAAGAAGAGCGTGAATTGTTTTAGCAGACATCCGAGGATATAACAACATCGTGAGAGAACAACTCTATTTATTGTTGCTTTACAGTACTTTTATTAAAACTTCAAAATTACAGCATTAGATGGTTCCATTTCTCCAGTTCAAACGAAATCTCGAACCTTCCTCTTGGTGGAGTCCATCAACGCCCGCACAGTGGAAACGGATACGGAATCAGCGCATTTTTTCAATTTTGCCCGCATTTGCTGCTTGTCCTTTACTGCCCCACTGCATCGTCGAAGTCACTTCTTTGAAATTGCCCAGTATTTTTCGATTGGTCAAAATTCCGAAAATTGAAGGATTCATTAGCTGAGGGATAAAATCGATCTTGTTGTCGACATACCACTTCAGAACCACCTTGGAGTAGTGGCAGCTGGCCAAATCGTGCTAAAAGATGACTTTGCCCCAATGCTTGCGGATGAATGGCAAACTGCTTGCCAAAGCGTTGCCTTCTTCGCGAACTTGTCGGCAAACACGAACTTGAATCTCCCCAGCACATGTCGATGTAAAACTTTTGACCAGAAAGCTGCTAAAATCGAGTTTGGCGAATATTTCGTCATCGATCCAAGTGCAGTCAAAACAAGGTCGTACAATAGCTCTGCACGCTTTTTGGCCACGGAATTCTGCTTCATGTGCCAGTTTGGATGTTTACTGGCTTTGTGCAACTGGTATCCTCCCCTGGCAAAGATGTTCCGCACCGTTTGAAAGTTGGCGTTGTACCTTCTGGCCACATCTCGGATCGATAGACCGGGGTTGGCTTTAACGCCCCTCAACAGCTGAAGGTTCCAATTTCTTCGCAGGATCACTGATTCCTTTCCACACTCTGGGTTTCCTTGTAGGTTTTGAGCACTCGACAAACTGTTGTTTTCGGCATCTTCGGCACTTAAGCCAGCTTGGAATCAGACCACTTCGGTTATTCCAGGTGTTTGTTCACAATATTATTTCTCCTTTCGATTTGACGTTATTTCTAAACATGATCGGCTACTTTGATCAAACTTGCACCAGTTGTTCTCTATAGAAATGTAAACAATACACTGTCAAACATTTTTCCAGCACTAGAGGCGTGCTAACGGCGAGCGAGGGGCGTACCAATTTACTTTAAGTAAGACTTTACTCACTTCTATTTCACTCGTATAAGCAACAATCAATATGCAACTAGCGATTTGAAATTGGTTCACTGTTGTAGAACCCCTTGGTCCGAATTACACCTTGAAGCCAGCACCTTGTTATACATATTTGCGCCTTTATTTTGATTTGCTGTGTTATTTTGACAGAGTATTTGAGAGTGTGTTCATGTGAGTTCATTATAAGGGGTGCATTATTGAGCTTGGGACCGAGCTTGGGACGATGTTCTAGTACTGACTGAGCCAAGAAAAAAATCGTTTTTGTATGGGACCTACTGGTCTTAGAGTTAGTCTATGGTATAAGGCCAGTATCGACCTATGAAGTAAAGAGGTTACGGAATGTTGTTCTATATTACCAAGCGGAATTTTGGCAATTGATCTGCATGGAACTAAATGTCACCCTCACTTACGGAATAATCGAGCGGAATATTTTCCGAAAGTAGGTAAGTGACAGCTCCCATTAGTTTGCTTGGGAACCTTACAAATTCCAATTTAATTTTCGTTCTCTTCAGGTGGATACTGCTGCAGAAATTTCTTATCAATTCTTTACTTTTCCATTTCAGGAAACGGAACTTAACATGGGTTGGGAAAGAAAAAGAAATTTCTTTCGAACACGACACCGACCTTTACTATGAACTTTGGAACTGAGTTAAGCTTCTCGGATGAGGAATGAACGTTTGAGAAGTTGAATAACCGTATTGTAACCATTAGTCTATACAATTGAACCAGTTTATATCGTAAGCGAGCGATCGAAGTTATTATAAAAATAGGTGTTTTTCCCGCAGCAGAAGAGTATCAATAACTATGCTGCCAGTGAAATTGAAAGTTCTTATTTTATTGTGGTTAGAAAGTGATGTTTAACCCAAATTGTACATGCTTCCTAACCATCGTTAAACTATAGCCCTAAAATCATCAGAATTTTAAATATAGATGAGTTCTAAGAGTCAGCTTATTTACACCTATAAGAATTTGTATCACCTAACCGGTTTTAATTAATGTGCCCTTTGCTTCTATTGAAACCAAAACTACTCTTCTATGGCAACCTAAACTGATAATGAATGAACGAACTGCTTTTTTTTATCGCACATCAACGAAGAACAATAAATATTAGCATTTCCCAAAGAACTACAGGTTATTATTAAAATTCATCATATGATTCGATTTCAACCTTTCTGCTTGAATGAAGTTCAGCAACCTGACAACTTAATTTGCATATATTCAAATAATCAAGGCTAAGATCAAGGACGTCTTCATCGTTTCAGTTTTGCAAACCCCAGAAAGAATATTCATCAAAACCAGTCCACCATTTATCACCAACCACTAATTATACCAAATTTTGTTAACTTCCTTTCCCTACAGCAAACAGTCAATCGTGCCCGGAAAAATATGGTCGATATCCCGTTTCCGGCGAATGCGATGCCTACATCGAATGTGTTGTAAGTAAAACACTATCCGCTTTGCCTCAAGCTCTGAAAAAAAAACACACTAAAACATCCCTCTCACTACAGGAAGGAAACCCCGAGCGTAAACTCTGCCCCGATGGACTGCTGTTCAACGATAAGCTGAACCTGTTTTCCTACCCATGCCAGTACCCCATCGACGTAGACTGCTCTAGCAGACCACGCACCCAACCGGCCATCCCCAGTGAAGATTGTCCCCACCAATTCGGATACTACAAACTGGGCGATCGGGCCGACTGCGGTCGATTTATGAACTGCGACAACGGCCGAGGTCACGTGCTGGAATGCCCTTACGGATTGGCCTTCAACAGCGCCACCTATCAGTGCGATTGGCCGGATCTAGTTGAGGATTGCGATGAGGCAGCCTACCTTGGATTCAGTTGCCCACCACAAGCCGATGGACTCATCGCTCCGATTCGATTCTACCGAGCTCCGGACAATTGCCAAAAGTACTTCATCTGCGTTGACGATAGGCCACGTGTCAATCTTTGCGGTCCCGAGCAGGCTTTCAACGAGCTGATTAATGCATGCGACGGGTTCGAAAATGTTACCGGGTGTGCCATTTGAATGCCAACTTGGCTAACATTGGGAATGGGATTGTAAATAATGCCTTGCAAAATACTCAATCACATAGCAAGTAGGAATTAGTCGAACACACGAGAGTAATAAAAAGTGTATGTAGTTAACGTAAGAATTCAACTTTATTCGAGCTCACAGTTTGCAGTGTTTGTCTTCTCCGAACAAAACTTTTAGCTCTTCGAAAATTACCTCCTCGATGAATTTCCTCTGCGCCCGTTCCAGATCCGGTCTGGCAGCTTCGGTAACGCTTTTAAATCCTGGCCTATGAACTAGAAATCCGTTGTCGAGAATGTGAAAGTTATACCTCAGAACGCACATAACATAACCCTACAAAGAAAAAATAGCAGAATCAAAATCAAAAGACTTCAACGCAACAACCATCATGCGACAAACCTGAGTCATTTTGTCAAATTTACCCTCCCAATTCAGTCTCTCCTGGTACTGTGGCTCCCTTTTAGTTCCCACGTAGATAGGTTCCCACAGGTCGAACCTTCCCTCCCGCTTGGCCGTCGATAGGATGTCCATCGTTGGCTCCGTTTTTCCAATCGCCAACCACTCGTCATAGTTGGGAACGGTATGGCACTGGGGGCAAATCTTCTCGTGAAATTTAATTGCATCGCCTCTCATCAGCATCTGCAGCAGTTCAATTTTGTCCTCCGGAACCGATGACCCATCGGATACTTCAAACACCGGCAGCACATAGACGCTGGGCACGTCCAACGTGAGGCGGTACGCCGGATGGACGATCATCTGCAGGAACATGTCGATGAATCCCGGACTCGGGTAGAGTTCGATGTCGCTGGCCAGAACGAAGTGCGTTTGGGCAGCTTCCCGTGCGATGTTCCGCCCAACATTGACCGGGTAGCTGTGATTGGAAGGACCGTCGAACAACGTTGCCATTGGAAACGATGCGTTGTTGGGGGTGCATGTGATGGGCCTTTGAATCAGGTCACGGTAGAATTTGATCTGCAAAAGGAGGAGTATCGGTGGTTGAGTTCATTGAGTGCCTATACTGCCCGTGGAAGCATAACTGTCCCATATGACATTTTGAGGTTTTTGATTTTATTATGCCAACCACAACACTTTTATATGTACTTTCAAAATATAATTCAAAAAGGTGTTGTTAATTCTAAAAAAATCGTTAATACGGTGAGTGATATTTTTTTCCACCTGAAGTTTGGACGCATAATTGTCCCACTAGGAGTAATTTTTGTTCTAGTGGGACAATATGCGTGTGACAATTCGACTAAGCCTTTTTCCGAAATTGATTATTTGTAAGATGGGACAGTAATGCGTCCACCGGCAGTATAGGGGCCGCCACACGGCAGCTACACAGAAAAAAATAATTAATTTTAACAAGCGCGTAAAATTTCCTCTAGTTTAATTCCAAGCCAAAGGAGGCGTAAACAACGCAATTGAATGTAGTCTTTGATGCGCCATACAACAATTTGTAATCTTTCATACAACAGGCTTGATTCACGCGTTGTCTGACTTATATTTACATAAAATATCCCATTATTTTCTGCCAAATCTAGCATTCCCTTTATGTGCATTAGCTAACGCAGAAAATTCAATGTTTCTTTTTGTCTGTGTATATCTAGCATATAGTGAACAATATGCTAGAAAACTGCACAGATAAAAAGAAACATTGAATTTTCTGCGTTAGCTAATGCACATAGAGTGAATGCTAGATTTGGCAGAAAATAATGGGATATTTCTTGTAAATTTAAGCTAGATAACGCCTGAATCTAGCCTCTTGCATGAAAGATTTCAAACATTGTTGTATGGTGCATGAAAAATTGCAAACAATTTCGTTGTTTACGCCTTTGACTTGGAATTAAACGAAGGGAAATTTTGCACGCTTATTAAAAACATTTTCTGTGTATGTAATAGCTCATAGGCACACCTAAATTATTAAGTGATAGCTCATAGTTAAGACTTGCAAGCGATAAATTGATTTTATGATATAGAACCGTGGCCGTTGTCATGTGTAAAATTAAGCGCTAGTTTCTATGGTATAGTAGTAGGCTATGAACCATTCCATCCGGACGGAATAGTTCATAATTTTGACGAAGCTTTTTGGCAGCTAGTTTTAATCAGGTAGTTTGGGTTTTCGCGATATTTTCAAGGCAAAAATGGACCAGGAAAAGAAATTGCGTTTGATTGAGTTGTGAGAGCAAAATCTGGTGTTGTGGAACCCAACGAATACCGATCGCCTGAGAAAGGGTGCTAAAAAAGACCCGTGCTATAGTTTTTTGGGAAAATGAGCTATTTGCTTGCGATATTCGTACAAAGTTGGAATCAAAATAATCGAGGGTCTCTGCGAAGGCATCCGGCGGGGCACAGGCCCAGTCGTCTAGAATAAGGTGATGCTGCAAAACCACAGCAATAGGCTTTATGAATAGAACTATATATATTTTTAACAACAGGTACATATATCTTATATTTTTCCAAATTATGTTCTACAGATGGTCCGTTGGAAGATCCGGAATATCCGTAAATTCGGGTGTGTCGAATATTTGAGCAAGGTATGCCTTGATTTCCATTTGCAACTGTGTGGGTCTTAGTTAAATGGGTATTTTTGATATTTTAGCTGGTCAATAAACTCTGAGTGGTCAATGGAGAGTTCTTAGTAGAATCCGGTATATACGTAAACTTTTTTGCGTCCAATATTCGATCAAATGCCTTGAATATCATCTGCAACTATCTGGGTTTAAATAAAATGGTGATTTTGGATATTTTAGCAGGTCAGTGACTGAGAGTAATCACCGGATGGTAATTAGAAGAAGCCAGAACATCAGTAACTATATTTGTCTCGAATATTTGATCACAGTATGCCTCGATTATGATCTGCAAACTATTTGAATGTTTATATACACCCAAAATAAAAAAAAAAAAACAAGATTGTAATGCAACTTCGCATGATTTTGTTTCATTTCTCGTAATGGATCATAACTTGGAGAAAAAATGCAACATTGGTCGTGGGCAAAAGAGCAACACATCAATTTGCTTTGAAAAATTCAATGTGTGAGTGGGATTGTGCAGTGTATTAGTGTTGAGAATAAGATTGGAATCCGGAAGTACAATGGCTCGCAAAAAAAAACGATCCCAATACGCTACCGAGATTCGCACCGAGGCCGCCTGCGTCATGGTCTGAGATTGTAACCATTCAGCCACTTTTACGTGATGAAATTAATGAAATAAAAGCCCTACAGTAGCGGCACTAGGCGATACAGCAATAAAGCAAATGTTTCTCACACACACTTGCAAGGCTTCATTTATTTCATAAAGAAGGGCAAACTTGAAGAGAGAGATATCGGAGTGTGATGACGAGAGAAAAAAAAATTATAGAACACCTGACAGCGGAATTTCAACAGTGGCCAATAGCGTTGCGGCATTCTGTGGCATTGCCTCACTCATATTGAAAAGTTGTTGACAGTTGAACAAAGACCCAACGGTTGCTTCGGCTGTCGAGGCACTAAATAAGCACACAGCGATAAATTTGTTTCGATGAATCTGTGTGTTGCAAACCGCTTGCACACAATTGCATGGCTTCATTTTTACCATAAAACACTTTGTGGATTATGATGGGCAAAATTGCCTCTTGGGAAACATGCGGATTTCTGCGGATGATTACAAAAATTGCAATTGCATTTTTGCCACCTTTTTAACTTTTGGGTATAGGAACACCTAAACTATGTAGTGATAGCTCAAAGTTATGATTTGCAAGCGATAGTTCTACACTATGACAAAGAGCCGTACTTGCTGTCGTGTGTACACTTTAGCGAATGTTTCTATGTGATAGTAGTAGGCTATGAGCTATTCCATCCGGACGGAATAGTTCATAGTTCGTTGGTCGAAGTTTTTTGACAGTTCGTTTGAATTATTTGCTAGTTTATGTTTTCGCGATATTTTTCAAGCAAAGTGAACCAGGATAATAAAATTTCGCATGATTAAGCAGTGGGAGAAACATTCAGTGTTGTGGGACCCAACTAATCCCGATCGCATGAGGAAGTGTATACTTCATAGTGAGCGTATTATTCTGCTTTGCAACTACTCATCCGAAGGAGATGTAGACCAGGGGATTTTAGTTCTTAGTTATGTTCTAAGTATTTTAAAAATGATAACGTTGAAAGGATGTTACGATTCTACCAGTTCTGATGTTTACCCTTTGATTTTGATCCCTGACTTCAACGTACAATCACTCGTATTGATACTCGAAAAACCGAGTGGAACGACACCAAAACCAGCAGTGCGTAATTTTAAGCGTAAAAATTTATCATATGATGAGATGGCGCTTCTTTTGAATTGCGTTGAAATCGTGTCCTAACCCACGGAACTTACAAAACCACAAAATCGGGCCGCTATTCTGGGTAAACTGGCCAACTCAGCAACAGTAAAGAGGCTGAAGACTGCCTTGTATAAAAAAATATTCATTGGCTTTAATAACAAATTTAGGCAAGCCTATGAAGAGATAATAATTTTCAGCAGCTGATCGACTCGCGTCAGATGAGCCATACAACTTGATCCTGCATCAGATTCCATTAGAATGATGTTGAAATTTTAATAATTTAAATTATCACTGACGCTCTTTCAGGGGCTTTTATTCTAACATGCTCCCCGTCTAACGCTCCTACACAATTGTAACATTGCCATTTTTTTTTTTCAAAATCAAGTGAAATTGACAACCTGTCATTTAGTTTAATTTATTTTTTTCTGCTCTAAGAACCGGGTCATACGAAATAATTGAAACCTCAAAGCAATGAGTTTCACCGATTCCCCTGCACTTTTCTGAAGAAATTCCAAGAAGTTCTCTAAAAAACTTCCCCGAAATTCTCTGATGAACTTTCCCGAAGTTTTCGGAAGAATTTCCCTGAACTTCTGTAAGAACTCCCCAACGGAAAAACTTCCCTGAAGTTCCTCTGAAGAACTTTTCTGAAATAACTTTCTTAAAATTCCCGGAAGAATTTTCCCGAACATCTCAGCACATCAAGAATTATCTGAAGTCATCTCAAGGACTTCCTCGATGTTCTCTGCAGAACTTTACCGAAGTTCTCTGAAGAACTTTCCCGAAGTTCTCTGAAGAACGTCTCCAAAGTTCCCCGAAGAACTTTCTCTGAACTTCTATAAAAACTTCCCTCAATTTCTACGATGATTTCTAAAGAATAATCATAAATTTTCTGAAGAACTTCCCTGAAGTTTTCTGAATAACTTCACAGAAGTTCCCTATAGAACTTTCCTAAACTTATATGTAGAACTTACCCAAAGTTCTCTGAAGAACATCTTCGAAGTTCTCTGAAAAACATTTCAAAGTTCTCTGAAAAACATCAGCGAAGTCCTTTGAAGTAGTTCCCTGAACTTCAGTGAAGAATTTACCTAAACTTTCTCTGAAGAACTTCCCTGTAGTTCTCTGAAGAACTTCCTTGAAATTCCTCTGAAGAAATTTTCTGAAATTTCACAGAAGAAACTCCCTGAAATTACTTTCCTGAAAATCTCTGTAGAACTTTACCTAACTGTGATATCTTGTAATTTATAATAGAATTTCTCATCCATTATCAACATTAGAAAACCAACACCTTAATTTCAACCTCTCTCTTTTATTCCATTCCATTATACACTCGAGTAAATCATGTCGTTCATCCTATGGATACCACATCCTCCCATTACACTTAAAGCTTTAAAATATAATAGAAATGAAGCAAGAACTTCGTGGACTCCAAAATTGACCTATTCGATGTACCGCTTTGGTGGTTTAATCTGCCGCTGAATCCGACGACGTTGTTGGTAGTCTTCCTTGAGTTGCTCCTTGTGATGCTGGTGTGATGATTCCGCTTAAGATAAATCTTGTACGAAGTTGTCTCGTTCAGTTACTGCCTCTCTTTCCTCTAGTGAACCAGCTTCACCTTCGTCTTCTTCCGTACGCTGCACAAACTTTTTAAGAAATTTGACGCTACGGTCGAAAGTTTTGTTTGATGCCGCATCCATAACTGTGGCTCGTCCTGCCCCGATCAAATCGACTACCTTATACAACGTGTTCTTATATGCAGTATCTGTTTTGTCTCTTTTCTGCTGAGCCACTAACACAGTATCTCCAACCATGATATTGGATTCCCGGGCACGACGACGATTGTTTTCTCGTGTATTACGATCAAACTTTGCCATTTGATCTCGGTCGCGAAGTTCTCCATCATCTTTATGTCTGATCTCTGTACGTAAATCTGGCAGCAAACTTCTGACTACTCTTCCAAACATCAACTCGGCTGGTGGAACCTTCGTCACATGATGAGGCCAAGTATTATAATCAGCTACGTAGTCAGCAAGCGCCTCCTTCCAATTCTGCTTTCCCAGCTTTGCTATTGCCGTAATTTTGTTAATGCCTTGCATACTCCTCTCGACCAGTCCATTTTCAGTTGGGTTCAAAGGCGTGCTGTGTATCAATTTCACTCCCCAAGTGTCTTTGAGCCTAACCGTAAGTTCTGCACTGTTGAATGGTGGACCATTATCTGCCTTCAGTGTCTTGGGAATATAATACGTGTTGAAAACTCGTTTCAGGGCCCTCTTGACCGCCTCTGTGTCCGTTTTTTTCCATAGGAATAGCCACTAGAAAACGCGAATAATTATCCGTTAGGACCAATGCCTTCCAATTGTACGAATCAGATGCCGATGAAAAATCTATTGACACATAGGCCCAAGGATTAGTCGGTAGCTCTGTCATCATGATAGGCGGTGGACGGCTGTACGGCATAACCAGCTGACATTCAGGACAACTCTTCACGAACTCTTCGACCTCACGATTCATCCCAGGCCACCACAAACCTTGCCTCAAAATGTTTTTCATGGTAGACATGCCTGGATGGCTTCGGTGAGCGCAAAATTCTTGTGCGTAGTGCTGATGGTAAAACCATTTTCTCCTCTTTCATTATCTCAATATCTTCCTGCAGGTATTACTTCTTTTGAAACTGCTGGTATTTAACTATCTCTGTTGGCCACTTCTCATCTTTGCTGAGCTATGTAATAACTGTCTGAAGTTCATTATCCTTCAGTAACTCTTCTTTCACCTGTCCGTTGTTCAACGCCAAGAGTTGATCACTGATTACGCTAGGGTTAGCAATAACCGGACACAATTCGTGGGCTTCTGCATCTGCACCATATTGGGGGTCATCTCTTTGAATACCAATTCTTGAAGCGGCATCAGCTATATTATCACAACCTGCTACATGCTCAAAGTCATACCAGAAATGATCCGTTCGAAGGAGCCAACCCTCAGCTCTAGACATTATTCTTTTTCCAACATCTTTGCCACGTTTGTTCTCCCTCATGAACATTAATGCTTCACTATCAGAACGTAGTATAAAATGACGGCCAAGCAAGTAGTAGGCAAATCACTCCATCGACCATACAATGGCGAGTGCTTCACGATGTAATTGAGGATATCTACTTTCGGCACTTGTCAAGCTTTTAGATGCGCAAGCAATGATACATTGTCGTCCAGAACTTCGGTCTACCTGTACCAGGACAGCTCCAGAACCCCAAGGTGAGGCATCCGAATAGAGGATGGTCGTATCTTTTTCATCGAAAAATCCTCTTTTGATCAAGTGCTTCTCAGCATCGTCTTTAAGGTTATCGAACGCTTTCTGATGTTCTCTATCCCATCCAAATTTAGTATTCGACGATAAAAGATCTCGCAATGGCTTGGTCTTGTGCGAAAAATTCTTCATGAACGGACTAATGAACGTTAGCATTCCCAAAAAGCTACGTACTTCCGAAGTATCCTTAGGATTCTTGAAAAGCTTGATATCCGAGATTTTATTGCATGTCGGTAGCATACCTGAACCATCAATCGTAAACCCAAGAAAATCCACTGAGGTCTGATTTTAAACACGGATTTATTTTCATTTATGGTCAAATTATTCTTCAGTAGAATATTTTTGACGTCAGCAACGCAATTTTCCAGTTCTTGCAGAGTACGCCCAAAAATCAAAATATCGTCCAGGTAAACGACTATGTTCTTACAGTCAAGTAAAATAGTCTCCATTGCTCGCTGGAATAACTCCGGCGCACATGAAAGTCCGAAAGGCAATCTCTTGAACCGCATGAGGCCGTTTGCCGTCATGAACGTAGAAAAATGACGTACTTCCTCATGAAGCCCGACGTGGAAATAGGCATCCTTTAAATCTAATTTGGTAAAAAACAACGTTCCATCACCGTTTGGTATCTCTGCCCAAATCTTTTCCAGCGACGGCATAGGATATGGCTCACGAATTATGGCTTTATTAACAGCCCGATAATCCACAACAATGCGGAAATCATTTGCACCCTTAGGAACCAGCACCAGAGGCGATACGTAAGATATAACATCCTGCTTTTTATCAGCTCTCTCGATAATTCCTTTGAGCTCCATGTCATTCAGTCTCTCATTCATAGCATTCTCAAAAGCTTTCGGTATGTTGTATCTTATAATCTGCATCGGTGGCAGGGAAAGGTCAATTCGAAAACGAACTTCAGTGTCCGGGATTTTCGGAAACTCCGTATCATTTGACGTACGTTTTTGTGATATACCATTCTGTAACCCTTCGCTAATGTTTACAGATGATGATGTGTCGGCTTTATCGTATTCAATACTATTGATATGCCTATTCGAAAAAAAATCGATTTGCCTTTTGAAATGCTGAATATTGAGAGATAAAAAAATCTACCCAAGTTTACCTGTCGTTCATCTGCGCATGTCCAATGCGAATCAAATTCAAATGGTATGCTGTTTCGTATCCAAGAAGAGATAACTGCGTGCCCTTAATAACGAAAAACTTAGCCAGAATTGCAGGTTTACCACCATATGTGACTCCAATAAACGCTTTAAAGGAACACTCCACTTCTAAGGGTTTGCTATTTGCATAGCCTTTGAGAACCTCTTCTGGATGTACCACTACATCCTGGATTACAGTTCGACAATTCCGTTTGATCGCTTCCCACTCATATGTCGTAATTGTATTTACGGTGGCACCTGAGTCCACCAAAAACTTGAACTTTTCCGACCCAATCGTACAATAAACAAATCTGTGATCATTCAGTCCCTTCATGGTCTTTGTATTTCCAGTGATTAACTGATTTATGATTCCTGCTAACACTAACTTCTCTGAAGAATTATCTGAACCAGTCTGAAGATCTTCCCTGAACTTCTCCGAAGAAATACCCAGAAGTTCTCTGAAGAACTTCCCTAAGTTTATCTGAAAAACTTAATCAAAGTTCTCTGAAGGACGTCCCTAAACTCTTCTAAAGAACTTTCCTGTATTTCTCTGAAGAACTTCCCTTCGCTTCTCTAATGAAGCTCCACAATTTCTCTAATGATCTTGCCTTAACTTCTCTGAAGAATTTCCCTGAACATCTCTAGAGAACTTTCTCGAATTTCTCTAAAAAACGTTCAATAACTTTTCTTAAGAACTTTCCTGAACTTTTCTGAAGGATTTCCCTAAAATAGTAATCCGAATCTTCATAACCCTAGCTCCTTCAGCAGATAAACCTCAATTTTTATGGCGAGCAACCTACGTTTTTTTCCCAGACTTTGCGAGTTTTTTTTTGTTTTATCCGCCTTTTTAATATATTAGGATATACGCAGCAACTGCAGCAATTTTTTCATTATCTGTCCATAGCAATCGAATGTGGTCATGATTACTTCCGAAATATCTCGTTTTAAATTCGCCACTGAATACTGAAGAAAATCCATCGTGTGTACACCGAAAAAACTTCAGCGATAGCGCTGTGGTAAAGAATTTTACTAAATAGGTACTATTACCTCATAGCTCATATTTTTGTAAAACCGTTTCTCGAACAACTATGATATAGATATCTTTAATGGCTATATCATAGTGAACTTTGAACACAGATTTCAAGCACCGTGTGGCGGCACCTTATTTTAGTCTACTATAACAAAGATTATAAGCGCCGTGTGGGGGCACCTTATGTTTAATTTCATAACAAATTCATTCGATAGATTTTTCCCCATCACAAAAATCAAAATATACTCACCGGTTTCAGTGGCATCCGTTCGAAATCAAAGTACAAATGCACCGATGCGTACTCCTCTACCAGATAGGACTGTCGCTCGCAGTACATCAGATTCCGTAGCGCCTCGATCGCAAGGTGAAACTCCTCTCCCGGTGCATACACAGCCACACTCAACGGACCCTGCCATCGTTCCAGCAGAGGGACGATGTTATCTAAAAACCGATAGTCCCCGTGGGTGGTGTAGGTGATGCTCTCGTAGCACTCCAGCTGTCGTTTCCGTTTGGGGGTTATGAAATTTTTCAGTACGTAAAAGTTCCCACGCGGCTCTATCCGATACTCGGCATCTGTCGATTTGCAGTCAAGCAGAAATCTATTTTGAATATTATTTAGAATTTATGGGGCCGGCGACTTAGTAATCGATACTCACTTTAACGCATCGCGAAGTTCGGAATCGTTGATGAACGATTCACTGCTCCTGGTTTGGTCGAACTGGTCGTATCGATCGATGGATTTGCCGTGTTGTGGGCTGAGAAATCCGATGAAGCAGAATATTATGAAGAATACTATGACCAAGGGTATGACTAGTTTGAGAATCGGTGGCCTTTCGGGTGGTCGGTGGAAGTTCAATCGCTGGTAAGATACTTTGCTTCCTGTCATCATTGCAGCATCTAAATCGGATTACGGTTCTTAAAAAATCATTTGGCTGAAATGGAAGAAAAAGAACAGGTGAGTTGAATCGCAGTAGGCGACGGCAGCGACAAATGCACTGGGTTGGAAAACTTAGCGAGACATGCAGCATGGTTTTCACAGACTGCATACGGTAGTCTTAATTTTCCTTTGCACAGAAACTGTTAGGCCAATCTCAGCTTCTCTGCCAGTGTGCAAGTGGTGCATCATTCAGTTTAAGCGAGCTAGTCGGAACGCATGCACTTATTGCGTCGCGATGAAGTTGAGTACTCTTTTGGTCTTTCTGACTGCGCTGATTGGAAAGTGTCGGGGAAAAGGAATGGAACCGAGTTTTTTGACAATCGATATGAATGATATTCTAAACGAAAACCTTATGCCAGCAAGTTTTCTGATGCTGGAAGGTTCAGCTGATTCGGAGCAACCGCAAGCCGAAGGAAGAACGGAATCAGTGGCGAAGGAAACGCCAAACAGTTTGGTAAATCTGACCCTTGAAGATGGGACTTTTGGGACGGCGTTTTCGACCATGGGTTTTCACAGGTAAATTGTGTTTCTCTCTCTCTTGACCATTTGAGTCATTTCAATTATCTTCCACCCGCAGGAAAATGATCAACAGCTATCTGTGCAATGGCTTCGTTGCCAACCAGATCATGTCGGAGGTCATGCCTGGTACTTTTGGGATTTCCAAACGAGTTGGAACCAGCCTAATGGTAGCGGAAAACCCATCGTCCAAAGATTCAATGCTCTTTGATCAAGGATCATCCGGATACGTTGATTGGTTGTCGAAGTATGTCCCCCATTGCAACCCGAATACTTTCATAATTCAAATTCATATTCCCTTCCCAGATCAACCACCTTAGATGACATCTACCGCAACTACCTCTCACCAACGATGACCGGGAACAACACTGACTCCTCCAACCACCGTGCAGACGGAGCGCCCATCTCCAACCCCCGCGCCGATGAGCAGGAATACTTCGATGAAGGCGTCATCACCGGATATGCCGTCCAACAACCCGATCTTCACCCTCAAATCATGAAACCTGCCCAACCATCCTACCACGGATCCTACAACCCATACCAACAATCCCGCCAACCCTACAATCCCAACCCGTATCAACATCCCAATCCCCCGCTTCCACAATACTACCCCCAAGCATCCGCCAGCCAAATCCATCATCATCATCAGTACGAACTGCTCCAAGGCGAAACCCCCCTCAATACAGCCCGCGGGGACTACTCCTATCACCCGGCGATCGAAATCGAAGAGAAGAGCATCGGCAAGGGGTTGGGCCTGAAGGACCTGTTCGACATTGCTCTCACCACGCTGGCGTTCCTCTCGTTCGGGATGTTCATACTGCAGGTGATCATGTGCATCACGATGACCAAAAGCGATGCCAACATGATGATGATCCCGGTGGACGGGGACGTGGACGGAGATGGATCGGTGGAAGTGCGGAGAAGAACGGCCCGATCGCTGCTGGATATGGAGAGCGCCCGGCTGAGGGAGATCAACGAAATCGCCCGCCGAGTGCTGGACTCCATGGACGCCGTTGTGTATGCCAAGCGGGACGAAGGACAGTGCGTGCAGCGGGAGATTTGCCAGAGTCAGCAGTTTTCCAAGGAGTTGAAGTATACCAGACCGTACTGGATCGCTGTTTGGAAGTGAGTTATTAGGGAGATGATAAGGAGTTTTTGCGATTTGAATAATACGAGTGTTTCATTGCAGTTTGGGAGTGAGCTGGCTGACGGGGAATATGGTTGATGGCCAGGTGAGTTCCGGAGCGATTCTCGGATGCCTTCGAGCTAATCTGATTGGTTTGGGAGGAGGGAACTGTGATAAGGTTTATGCCTGTAACGGAGTCAAGAGAAGCGTGTTTAGGTCCTTTTAATTGCATGAGTTTTGTGGATGAGGTTTCATATAATCTAGAAATGAACAAAACAGAGTAACTCAAATCGATTTAATAAAATGTTTTATCGGGTGAACTATAACAACTTTAAATACAATGTGAATAAAACATTTCTACTAACCACAAAATAAGGATGTTGAGAATTCAAAATTCTGAGATGCACTTGATATTGTTCTTTCCTTGTATTCTCCCATACGCGGGGTAACGATCTGTGATGATTTTGTTTTGAGAAGGAAATTAGGTAAAGCAGAAGTCGTATGCCAAAACTAAACCCAAAAGGAGCGGGAGATAGTTTCTCTCCCATGTAGGGGATTGAGGAGTATAAATAGACAGTTCGTTAGAACTATTAAAAAAGCTATCGGTAGTATATGAGCACGATCAAGTGCACAAACTTTTTCCAGTCAAGGTGGTGCATTCGTTCATGCCTTGACCTACCCCGCATGGGGATGCTTGGTAAAAGATTGTGTGCCTGTTTCGAAATACTACCTCACAATGCCCTCCGCTCAATTTCAAACTACTTCTATTCAATTTTCACAGCCTGCCGTGAGCTAACGGAACTATCAATACTTTCTCTTAACAACTTTGTTCTAGCAAAAAATTGCTGTCTACTCCTAGAGCCTCATGGTGATGAGAAATTATTTCCTTCGCAAAACAACATCATCATTCTGAGATGATTAATCTCTGATCACATCCGGGATACGGAAGGTGACTGTTCGAAATCCCAAGAAAACAAACATTCTGGAACAAAAGCTGTGTTTACGATACACAAAAAAGTGACAAAGGGGCTTATTGTGGGTTTCACTTAACGGTGAAAACGAAGTGTAAACAAAAAACCTTATTACGAATGTCACCTAAGTGAAAAAATACGGAAGAGTTCATCCGAGGTGACGATTCGAATGAACTCAGTGTTATTATGGTTGCCACGGCACCATCACGCCACCGAAAAAAGTGATGCAAACCGTAGATTTTCTGAGGGCTACTACGATTTTCACTTCCCTATCACTTCCACCTAACGGAGTTCATTTTTGATCCCGGTGATACCAGTAATAGCATAAACAAAGTGATGTGTAAGTGAAGTGAAAGTGATAGTGAAGATGACAACCGTAATAAGCCCCAAAGTTCGTAAAATCTTCCTTCGTTTGTTTGTAAGACAAAGCTGGCGTAAGCGACGAATCTTGTGTGCAAGCTTGTACGCAACAGAGCTGATTTTTTAGCAAATCTAGCTTTAATTTACATGAAATATTCCATAAATGTAAGCCAAATCTAGCATTGGAATCTTATAATACTCGAACATTGCAAATGTTAGTATCAGCAAGAAAGTGTGACCAATATACCTAAAACATTATTTTTTGAGAGGCAAAACGACGGAGGAAACAGAAGAAAAGTTGGATAGGTATTATGGGGCAAATGCTCCGTCAGGTTACACCGTTCAATATTGGTTTCGAGAGTTTCGTGGTGACTGCAGTTCCACTACGGATCAAGTCCGCAGCGGCCCTCCAATGCGGTTACAGAGGGCAATGTCAAAAAAGTTCATGAAATGGTGTTGGCTGACCGGAAAATGAAGGTGCGTGAGCTAGCAGATGCCACAAAGATTAGTACTGAGCGCACACGCCATATTTTGTGCGAGATTCTCCGCATGAAAGAGTTGTCCTGCTGCTGGGTGCCGCGCATGCTCACTCCTGACCAAAAACACGAACGCGACAGCACTTCGCAACAGTGTTTAGAGTTGCTGATGCGGAATCGGAAGGACTTTTGGCGTCAATTGGTAACTGCTGATGAAATCCACTATTACACACCAACGAACAGAATGAGTGCCTGGCAATGGACTGAAGCCGGCACGAGTGCCCCGAAGCGATCTAGGGAGGCTCAATTAGTCGGAAAGATTTTAGCGTCGGTTTTCTGGGATTGTCATGGCATACACTTCGTGGACTACATCGAAAAGAATAAAACCATCAACAGCGAGTTTGACTTTGTATTATTGGAGCGATTGAAGCCCAAAATCGCTGAAAAATGGCCTCACCAGAACATTACAACCACGGCTACAATCAAGGACTTACGACTAAAATTACTTTTGCATCCACCGTATCCACCCGATTTGACTCCCTCGGACTATTGTATGTTCCCAAACTTCAAAAGATGGCTCATCAATAAAAAAAAATCAGCTCACGCGAGGAAATCATCGACGCCGCGGAGGGGTATTTTGCAGACCTTCCGGAAAATTACTTTTCAGACCAAGAAGTTGGATAATCGCTGGAATAAGTGTATCCTGCTAAAAAGGGACTACATTGAGTAAAATATGAAAACGTACTTCACAAGGCGAGTAAGGCCTGTACTCGAAAAAAAATGCACCATTTTTATCCGTGTGTAACTTTTTTGTCCGTGTTTAAAAATTTAAGAAAATCTGAGGAGTGAGGAGTGAATTGTTTACATGTGCAAAATTTCAGACAAATGGTTATTCAGATGTCATCGAAACAACAAGAAAATTTCCGAAGAATTTTGCGCGCCGTCATGGAAAATCCGACTGGAATCATGAAATGGATCGGAAGACAACTGGGAATCACTCATACAACTGTGTCTCGGGTGGTAAAATCGTTTAAGGAGTCTCAGACGACCGAGCGGCGGGCTGGAAGTGGAAGAAAATCGAAGACAGCTGTGAAGGCCTGGTGTTCCGCCTGGTTCGTTCAACAAACCATGAAACGAACTGGGCTTCGTGTATTCAAGGTCCGCAAGGCACCGAACCGGCGTGATCAACAAAACACGGCGGCAAAATCCCACGCAAGGAAGCTGTATTGAGAGTGGTTAACGAAACCGATGTGTGTGGTTATGGATGACAAAACTTACATCAAGACAGACGCAAAGCAGATACCGGGGCTGGAGTTCTACGTTGCCTTAACTTAAGGAAGAAGAAAGTGGAAAAATTCACCAAAAAGTATTTGCTCTGGCAGGCCATACGCCAATGCGGTAAACTGAGTAAATTGTACATCACAACGGGTACCATCAACAGCGAAATTTACCGCACAGAGTGCCTCCAGAAGCGTCTGTTGCCCTTCCTGTGGTCCCAGGGAAGCGAGACATTATTTTGGCATCCTGCCATTACGCGCGATCGACGTTGGATTGGTACAGAGACAATAACGTTGTTTTTGTACCAAAAACCGCCAACCCCCCAAATTCAACAGAGATTCACCCGGTGGAAAGATTTTGGGCTATAATGAAGACCAAAGTTCGAAAATCACCCAAAATGTTTAAGAACGAGCTGGAGTTGCAGAAAGAATGGATGGAAGTGACCAAAAAGGTCGGCTCCAATATTGCACAAAATGTAATTAAGGGAAAGGTGCGGACTTGCAGCGATGAAAAGGAAATTGAATAAAGTAATTATGCCAAAACATAATCCATTTGTATTAGTTCATTTCCTGAAAGTTTCAATAAAATCCAACTGAAAACAAATTTTTGTCTGGTGCATTTTTTTAAGTACAGGCCTTAGATAAAGTTTTTTTTAAAGTCAAACCGACTTTTTTTAAATTATTTTATAGAAATTTACATAATTTAATTCGCGTTATCCTCACGGAGAGCAGAACAAAATAGTTGTAATTCAAACACTGCACAGTGGGCAAAAATGGATCCAAAATCCCATTTATTTAGGCGGGGGAATGTAGGAGACCTGAAAAATAGCTTATCTTATGGGAAAAAAAATGCAGGATGAATGGTGTTGGTTTCATTTAGTGTTGACAGTGAGTGTCCCATTTTGCCAATTTCTCCCCAAACTTTGGGTGCAAACTAGATCAATTACTCAAACACTAAACTTGGTGCTACTACATTGAACCCAAATGCACTGTAAATGTACAAAAAAAAGCTGATGAATTGTATGGAACAAATTTTACTTCCCTAAATGAAACCAGTCGATTCTCCGCATTTTTTCCCATAAGATAAGCTATTTTTCAGGACTCCTACCCTGCGCCGTCTAAATTAATGGGATTTTGGATCCATTTTTGCCCACTGTGCACTGGTTCTGCTTGAGTTAAAATTGTTATTTGTTTGCTTCAAAATCGTGATTGTAGTTGACGCAACCTCTTTTTTTCAACTGATTTCTCCCTATATAACAACATTTTTTCAAATTTCATATAAAGGTTTGCGCACAGCAAAATCTGGTTTATTAGCCAAAGTTTTTTTATTTCTATGTGTGTGTGTGTTTGCAATCATTCTCCCACTGACCGGCAGTGCTTTTATGGAAGAAACTTGTCTGCATTTCTTCAGTTATTTATATGTAATCACTATGTGCAAACATTTTTAGCCCTGGAGATTGAAGGTGACAGCTCTATTGAACATCCAACGACCCATTTCAAGAATGCGTGTTCATACACGTATATTCTGAGGTCATCTTCATATACAATAAGCCCCGCATGAAAATCTGCACATTTCAAATGGATATGTGAAGAGTTTTCACACTTCCAGAATCAAAAATGGACATTCTTGATCCTGGCGTGTATATAATTTATATTTATGTTAGCGTGTATATTTATATTAAGGTATATTTTTGAAAATATAAAACAACCTCACCAATGTTCCTTATCTGATGCTGAAAAGCTCGTCCGGATGCGGGAGCTCGGCAGTAACAAACAAAAAATGGGTAAAAAAAACTACCGACGCACAATCCATCTTAAGAAACACGACCATAACACACTAAGAGGGGGATTCTATTCACAACGTCCTACGCAAAGCACACGGAAAATTATAATTTCGCCATTTACTTTAGTTGAAAAAGGAATAATTTTTTATTTTATTTCCGCGAAAATAACGCAGCAAAAGCAAAACACGTCATTTTTCAAGCACGGCTTGCTGCGATCTTCGATTTTTATTATTACATATTATGTGTGAAAACTGGAGATAGGCTATTTTTTGCAATTGAGTAAAACACATTTGAAAAGGGCGTAATTTTAGAAGAAAATCATTAATTACTCGCTAACGGTAAGAGACATTGGTAAAATTAACACGACAAAATTTTTATCTTTTATCAAATTTGAAATAAAAAAGCTAGAGCAAACAACTGTTTTTCTGTAGGGACACCGTAAAAAATACTCTAATTCGGTCATATCAAAAGGTACAGAAAAAATTATATCATCAAAGTTGCTTGAAATTATTTATTCTACAACTTTTTCGAATAATGAATGCCTTTATTTCTGCAAATAAAAAAAGTTAGATTTTTGATTTCTCTGAAAATGGTGGTCTGAAAAGGGTGGTCCTAGATTTCATTCAAGCCAAAAGAAGCATCTTGTTATTAGAAACAACTTTGTGTAAGACAAATTTGCTCCAAAACTTCAAACTTCGGCTTTCCAACTAAATTCACATTCTGGACCACGGTGCAATGGTCACCACAACCGGCTGAACACGAAAAGGGAGCCCTGACTATATCGCACAAAGTTGTAGTGCTGGCGACAACTATCTGATAAGACTACAGCATTCTATTTCCATGTGCCTCTGTCCAATCCATTACCAAAAAACTGTCTCTCATTTTAAGCTCGTGTAAACCGCGAGAAAATGAATTATCGGCTTCGCAAAGCTAACGCAATTGAGCCTTCCAAATAAACGAATTAGTTGAATAAAAAATAGATTTCATCATCCAGTCATTTGAATTGTTTTCTAAAACTAACACAAATTTAGTTATGTTGATTTCAAATGATATTCACCAGTAACAGGTACCACAAACGTCTATCAAATTTTGCTAAATTGATTGATTTCCCCAATCAGCATACGAACAACCAGCGTATCTTAAAAATTGTCGCGACTCAAAGACTAAGAAAATTGAAGATCATCACTCATCGAATTCGAGTAGTCAAAAAAGTCAAGCATATCAGAGGCGTAAAAGTCAGCCGTTTATGATTGGACTCATATATTTCCACAACAAATCGATAATTGGTCGAAGTTGTTCCATTTCATTCATAAAAACAAACATCAGTTCCACACTTCGGCATTGACACAGTTGTGATTCATAAACACAGGAATCAAGGAAATCAAAAGCTGAAAAAACGTGACTTTTATGGCGCCTCCAATATACCTATAAATCACTATATAAGCGATTGCAAAGAACACTCAAAATTCTTATCAAACTCCATTACTCACCAGGCACTTGCCTGAATTCACGTGCCACCTGTGGCTCGCATTCTTCACGGTGATAACACACGACTACTTCTTTTACCTGAAGACCGTAACGACCGTAATTTAAAAACGGGTTCAATTTCCGAACGGACTCACTCGCACCGTAAGTACACACAACTCTCGGCTGGAAAGTTCCAGTCTAATCAATGTTTGCAGCCATCAGCTAGATGTGGACTTACCTCCGAAATCCATGGCTCCATTGTTCGTGCACTTACCGGACAAAATAAAACGCAGTAAGCGTTGCTCGCTCGATTCTCCTGCTAAACTGCAGCACGTGGTTAATGACGATCAGCAAAGCAAAGCCGTCGTCTCCGTCTGTCGAAAGGACCACGCAAAGTTCGCGAGCTCTAATTGATTGTTTCAACAAACAATTCCAACCGCCGTCGTCCGGCACGGTACGTATTGGACTCAAAACACCGGCAATTGAATCCGGGCTGCGCGAAGGTAGCGATTTTAGCGACCCGAATGCGTCGAACGCCGAGCACCGAACTGGAGAGAGAGACGAAAATGTTCGATGCGTTTGCTGTGATTTCCGATCGATAGTAGGTGTTGTTGTACAAATCAGCGCGACTCATAGCGGCTAGATAAGTGTTATCGCGCAGACGACAGGTGATTTACAACAAGGCAACTACGACCGTTGTCTTTCGGATGCAAGGGATTTCTTTTATCTTCCATCATATCCTAGCAGGCCGTGACGAATTTTATTTGTTTAATACATTTATTTCACGGATTCGCTCACTAAAAAGAGTTGGGCGCTTGTGTTTTTTCCTATGTTTTTTTCTCACTTTTTTCACAGATATTTTGTTGTTATCAATGCTCACGCATCGACTGGTGACTTTTATCGTTTGTTTGTAAGTGTTTGCGTGTTTGTGTAGTTTATTTGTTCGATCTAAATGAGGAGTGTGTTTTCTTCTGTTTTGTAACCTTGATGGGCGTGTTTACGAGTGATATTGGAATAGAATTAGATTTTTCTACGAAAATTGTAATAAATAAGTCGTACCTAAGTTTCTTGTATTCATAGTAAACATATTTCCAATAACTTTGACAGATATGAAATGTTCTGTAGTTCAAAACTCACGCTACATTATTGTATGTTGCATTTTTATTTCTGTTCTCACTGTATTTTGCCCCTATCGTAGTTGTTCTATTCATGTTATGGAATTTTGACAACGGGTCTAGACTTACGGGTAGTAAAATAAGCAACAATTTGCCCGGGGAAACAAGATGACAGTGTTGAGAAGATACTAACTAAACTAAATCCTAGTTGAAACAAAAAAATATCTGTAAACCTACTACTTCTTTTGTATTTGATACAAGATGACTTACGGCCGCTGTTTCGCTGCGGAAAAAGATCCATAAACTAACAACAGCGTCTAAATGGAACACTCTACTGAACACTAGAATAGAACTAGAGTTTCAATTTTGTGACTACAACTAAGCTGAAACTAGGAAATATGAAGGAAATAACTTTGCGTAGTTGCTACTATTTAAAATGAGCACATGTTCCAATCGAATTTGGTGAACCTAACCTAAAATGCTAATTTCAAATTGTTTGAGGAATATGTTTTTTTTCTTCTCCCTGTTGCATCGGGGGAAAAGCACGGTTTTAGATTGCATTTGTTGGATATTATTGTGTAGTGGAACGGAGGTTTATATACAAACGAAATTTAAAAAAAAAAAAAAGAAATGTGTATTCCGATCGATGAAGGATGACGTGAATGAGATTTCTAATATCTATACAAAAATGGTTTTCCTATGCGGTTATTTTTCGCTACACAGACACAGAATTTTGGTTTGTGTTTCTATGATTACTAGTGTCGTTTAATGTTGTCTTTTTCGTTTTTTATGTTTTTTTGTTTTTTTTTTCCAATGCAATATAAGGCACTCATCTTAGAGAAAGAAGAAATCATTTAATGGAAAACAAGATATTGTAATTGTTGGAAGAGAATTTTTTTTTTCGGTTGATGGGTTGTTGCTTTTGGGAGAGTGAATTGTTCAACTGTCAGATACCAAAGGTTGCTAGAGGCTGGTTGTCAACTTCACAATGGTTCACTTGTTGTTCGTTTTGTTGTATTTTAGACATTATTCGCCTGTATATTGGACGTGACGAAAACTAAGTTGCCGAGAGTGTTTTTGTTTTGCTTTAAAGGAAAAATGGGCTTCAATTTCAATACTAAAACGGAGCTACTTCTGAAGACGTGGTTTTTAAGTAGCACAAATCCCCGCAGTAGAACAACACTTCTGAATTTTCCATGCAGATGGATTTTACTTGAAATTCCAGAATAATCCTACTAATTTGCTGAGTAAATCAAGCTTTTTCAATTAAAGGGCGAACACGAAATTATTGCGACACATTCAACAGGGCATAACTTTTTTACCATTGGGTAAAAATCAACCAAATTTTGCACACTTTCTCATTGATGTGTATTGTTTACATGCTGTCAAAGTCGTGTTTTTCGATTCAACGAAAATGGAGGTGAACCAACGCGAGTCGAGAGAACAAATTCTTTCCAAACACCTGGAATTTCCTGACCTGTCGCACCGGCAGTTGGGAAAAATGTTGAACATTCAGCATTCAACCGTCTCCAGAGTGTTGAAGCGGTTCCAGGAGCGGTTGACGTTGGACCACGGCAAAGGAGCTGGAAGAAAACCGGGACCGGAGAACAAAAAGACGGAGGGAAAGGTGAAGCGGATGATTAAAGCAAATCCCAACGTCTCAAGCCGTGATTTGGCTAAAAAGATCGGCATGTCGCAGAGCTACGTCCAAAATGCAAAGAAGAGAGCTGGACTACATACATACAAGGTACAGAACTTCCCAAACCGCGATGAGCGGCAACAATCGACGGCTAAAACTCGGGCACGGAAGCTCTACGAGAAGATGCTGACAAAATATGGCTGCTGTGTGATGGACGACGAAACGTATATAAAAGCCGATTTTAAGCAAATTCCGGGGTTGCAGTTTTTCACCGGCAAGAGCAAGTTCTATGTGGACGACAAATTTAAGAAGAAGAAAAT
The DNA here is from genome assembly GCA_034211315.2 of Aedes japonicus. Taxonomy (NCBI): domain Eukaryota; kingdom Metazoa; phylum Arthropoda; class Insecta; order Diptera; family Culicidae; genus Aedes; species Aedes japonicus. The sequence goes on along the minus strand of JASCZW010004175.1, from coordinate 75,629 downwards.
GTCGAAGTTCGCCTCCAAATATCTCATTTGGCAGGCCATCTGCTCTTGCGGACTGAGGAGTGAGCCTTTCGTGACAAAGGGCACAGTAAATGGCGAGATCTACAAATCTGAGTGCCTCGAGAAGCGCCTTTTGCCGTTCTTGCAGCAGCACGACGAAGCTCCGCTATTTTAGCCAGATTTGGCATCATGCCACTATTCTAAAAGTGTCCTGGAGTGGTATGAGGCCAATTCTGTCCATTTTGTTCCAAAGGACATGAATCCGCCAAACTGTCCGGAGCTGCGCCCGGTGGAGCAGTACTGGGCAATGATGAAGCGGGAACTTCGGAAGAGCAAGAAGACAGTCAAAGACGAGAAGGACATGTTAAGAAAATGGAAAAAAAAACTGAGAAACTGGTACCGGATGACACTGTAAAGACTTTGATGGAGGGCATCAAGCGAAAATGCGTTCAATTTTACACTCAAGGCTCGATCGATTAACTTTTCTTTTGATTTTTGAAGTAAATATATGTATAAAACTACCCTAAAATTTTGGTTTGAATCTAAACATTATAAGAAAATTGGCATGACATTTTCGGTGTCGCAATAATTTGGTGTTCGCCCTTTATGAATCAAATTGGAGTTTATTCAGAGGAAAACGTTGAAAATTGTCGTTTTATGAAATATAATTGCGATGATCAAGTTATCACGATGATTTATATATCACGAAGATGCTCAAAATAATTATGCAGGATTTTAAACTTGAGTACATATTTTCTTTTCTTGAAAAAAAAAAAAGGATTCAATCGCACGTGAATGCAACAATAATCTCGAAAGCTAATAAGAAGGAGATTTATGTGGCAGTTGATAAATGTTAGTGTCAGAAGCAAACGTAAATTCCCCAAAATTAAATTTTGGAACTATTATTTAATTTAAAAAAAATAATGACAATCAAAAATTGGGTTTCTGGTAAGGATATTGAGGAATACAAGCAAAGCTCAATTAAGATCAAACATCGAAGTTTGTAAAACTGAAATTGATAACTTTCTGGCTATTTTGTGTCGCCTTTTTGTTATCACAAATTACTTTGCTTAGATGACTCGAAAAACCATTTTTCACCAGCGCCATCTACGGCCATTAGCCTCACTTTTGCGTGGATTCCTCAATAGACTTAGATGACTTGGTGAAAATTTCGTGTAGAGTAGATACTTTTCGTAACACGAGTAAGGGACCTGTTCATGTTGATTGATTAAGGATTATACCAAATTGATAACAAGTTCTGATACCAGGTTATCATTTTTTGATCACTGAATATGTTATCATTCAGGCTGAATAAACAGCCAAAATAACAGAATGAATAACAGAAAAATACTTTTTGAATATCATAATAATAACTTATTTTGTTATCACTGCGAACAACTTGATAACAAATCCTGTATTATGAGAAAATTTATTCAAATAGTAACAAATTATGTTATCAATTTGAAATCAATTGCTCATGGTAATAACTAAAAAAAATATTTTGATATAAAGCAAAATTTCTTGTTCAAATATGCTGGAATTATTTATAGTTTTACAATTCAACTTATAACGTTCATAAAAAATAGTGTGTTCAAAATGATAACATATGATAACAAAATTTGCCAATGGAGATAACTAAATTTGTTATGCGATAACAGCGGAAATCAAAACGATAACTGAGATAACAGAACTTGTTACGTATATGATATCAGCTTGTTATTTTCCTTTGCTAGGGTCCCTTCACTGAAATTCTCTTCAGTGCGGAACCAAAAGTAAGTACAGGTATATGTAGATTATATGTACACGACACACACAAAATGACAATCCATTTGTAGAAATCAGAAACAGCATTAGATAGCAAAACCGTTCCTCTACAACTTTAGAAATTCATAAGATTATTTGCCACAAGAAAGCATTATGAATTTCATTAATTAACCATACACCGAACGAAATATATATAAGGACAATCGAAAATGTGTAATTCTTTAAAATTGAGTTTATTTACGCAAAACACCTGTTTCCTAGTTTTGTGTGTTTAATGTCATCTCTTGTTTACTACACAGTTTCGGTGATGACTCGTCTTTAAACGCGTTTTCACCCGCTTCATATTTATAAGGACAAGCTGATTGTTTTTGCGTTCTCTGGCCTCCTAAGTTTTTAAACAAATGTGATCATTGTTATAATATCAAACTCATCAATTGAACCTATATTATGACCGAAAAAAAATGATTTTCATCTTTATTATGTGGTTTTCAGAAAATGCCCAAATCGACCACTCTTTCAGAGTTTGAGCGCGGAGAAATTCAGGCACATCGTGAAAATGGACTGACAATCCGTAAGATCGCAAGCAGAATAGGAAGGAATGAAACGGTGGTATATAGTTTCGAGAAATTGGGTGAGAAATATGCGACCTTCAAGAAAAAATGGCGTCCAGCATTAGTATCAGGAAGGAATTAAATCTTCCAGTGTCAAGTGCAGCAAATTTTAAGCAGTGATAATAATACGAAATATGGTAAAAGTGTGCCCGTTTCTCGCTTATCACCTGGACATGAAAAAGCAAAATTGGAATTTGCAGAAAAGTATCAATTCTGGGAAAAACAGTGGGAGAATGTGGTGTTCAGCGATGAAAAGAAATTCAATTTAGATGGACCGGATGAATCGACTAACTGTTGGCAGAATATAGGACGCGAAAAGCCACAAAGGGAATCGAGGGAATCGCACTCTGAAGAACACCAGTGTGTTGCATTTCGACGAAACTCTTGGACGAAGTTTTGATCCTATTCGCTGACAATATTATGCATGACAACATGATATTTCAGCAGGCTTGGCAATTTGCCCGTAACAAGAAATCGTTTCTTGCAAATAGCAACATCCTTGTTCTCGCAAGTTGGACAATGTTGTTCTAAAATCGTACATCACTTCAATGCCGAGACGACTGACGGAGGCCATTGAAACAAGGGAGGATCAACGCATTATTAATTACTCTTAATTTCATGCAATAAACTATGTTTGTGATGAAATTTTAACTTTGTCCTTATACTTATTTCCTGTTGAAGAACTTTAATTTATTTTCAGTAATTAATTTAGAGTTCGCATCCCAAATTAATCAAACCAGTTGAGCAGTGTTTTACGTAAATTCTAGAATGTTGGTCAAAAACTAAGGTAACATAAACTATAAATGCAACGGGGGCCTTTTGAGACTTGTCCTTATATTTATTTCACTCAGTGTATGATATATAATGATGCTGAAAAAAATAAAAATATCGAACCTTGAACGATGAAATTATGGGTCCAGTGACTCACTTGTGTCAACCTAGGACAGGACCTGCCAGCTCAGAGAGAGAGAGAGAGAGATGACCTCTTATAAATTTATGATTGCTTTGATACGGGGGTCGCTGCAGTGTTGCCAGATATGTTTACACAGTAATCCCATTGAAAATAATGTAATTAAAACTATAATCAAAATTCGTCGGTATTCTTTTAATACTTGGTAATATTCAATAAAGTAAACGTTGAACAATTGTCAATATTTTAAATGGAGAGATCCGTGAATTTGAGGCTCTACAAATACAAAACTGCCTTACAGGGAAGAAAAGGATGATATTAAAAATTCAAATAAATAATACGCGTTACTTTTAAATCTTTGTAAGCTTTTTTATGATCTTTATTTTTCCAGAAAGTATCATTTTGAACTTTTATTTCCGCATTTGTTCAGTTGTCACAAACGAAAAAAGTGAAAAAGCAGTGACTAGCAACACCAACAAACCAAAAACAATCGGACTGCTTGTAACGTAACTCAACGGAGGCGGTAGAGGCGGTTGTCACAGCGTCCAATAAAAAACGGTCTTTTTCGACAGCTAAATGGTCTTGTTTTAGCACTGACAGCTGGCAGGTCCTGTCCTAGGTGTCAACCAGTATCAACATTTGTGAACCAGAAAGTTTTAAGGCGTACAAGAACAACGTCGTGTAAAACAAAGTCCATTCATAACTCGTCATTGTAGTACCTTAGTGCCATGTATATATTATCGTTTCAGTTGAAAACCGAATTTATCGACTAGCGACAATCGTTTTTCTGTCGATCTATACGTCGTACCTAATGTCGGAAGTATTGCATTGTATAGCGCATCAGATGCGTCATACAGCGCACTACTTTCGACATTAAGTATAACGAACAGAACGAGAGTAAAATCGATTGTCGCTAGTCGATAAATTAGAGTTTCAACTGAAACCATAATATATATAGTAGGGCGAATCTGCTTTTGTAAACAATGGCTTTCGTAGTCATTTTATCTTGAACGATCACAAATACAAATTAAGCATTCTTTAAGAAAGATCCGGTCTATCCGCTGATATACTCAATTTGAACGAATTGCATTCATCTTCCGGTAAATTAGCAGACAAAGTGTTTGTCTACAAAAGCTGATTCGCCCTAATAAAATGTTGGCGCTGATATAATCAAAATATACCTGTAAATTGTTTGCAATCAACTTTACTTGTGTGCAACTCGAGTGGAAATTTCCATTCCAATTCTACACTCCTGATACATTCTACTCAGTGACTGAGTAGAATTGTATTCCTATCTCTTTTTCTCACACGGAAATGTTACTCAATTTTCGTAAAAAAAAAAAAGTGGATCAACTCAATTTTGAAGTAAACCCATTTTTTACGAAAATTGAGTAGCATTTCCGTATGAGAAAATGAGAGTGAACTAAGAAGAAAGCAATCACGATTCCATCGTACGTTTGTTTCCAACACTTTAGTACGCTTGCTGGCTAGGTGACAAAACTAGCAGGAATGAAAGAGACAAACAATCCAAAAGAAAGTAAGAGTGAACTGGCTGGTAGTTGATTTTGGTTTTGCCACTAAGGCACACTCCCGTTTCATTTTACTAAATTCTTGAGTACAATTGTATACTATCTCTTTTTCTCACACGGAAATGTTACTCAATTTTCGTTAGAAAGTGGATCAACTCAACTTTTGAGTAGATCCACTTTTTTCGAAAATTGAGTAATTTTTCCGTGAGAGAAAAAGAGATACAGTATACAATTGTACTCAAAAATTGAGTAACATGAAACGGTAGTGCAGATTCATCGTGGTTGGCTGTTGATTGATTGAAGTCGCCTTTTTTCATTGTTAAATGGTAACCAATAGGACCGAATAGCTCCGCCAAAACATCCAAAACAAGCCAATGAGTTTAGATCAACTATCTTTGTCGACTCTTTTGGGTTTATCGCTTCGACTCTTCCAATCCAACTGGAGCAGGCCAGAAACTTCAGAGCTACTGGAGAGGGCCATATGAAGTCGTGGATTTGCCAAGTGAACAAACCACGATAATAAAGAACGGAAATAAATTGGAGAAAATCCACACTAATCGATTAAGAAAATTCAACGAATAAGCCTAGAAGCACCAACTCAACTTGAAGACTTATTTCAGAATTTAGAATTAGAAGGGCATGGTATATTAAGGTTGAGTCATGGACTCAAGTCTAATAGAAGAAAAAGAGAGTTAAACATGGAAGAATATCTAGAAGCATTATATATAGAAGCAGTATGTAGAGAAGTAAAAGACAATAATCACCTAACAATATAAACAGAAATACATGAAACAGATAAAAAAATTAAATAAAATAATAATTTGACTAATAAAATGTTAAAAGACAAACCCAAAAAGTAGATAATTTGGTAGTATGCAGCTCCTACAGTAACTCAATTACTATCAAAATGAGTAGCATCTGGGTTGAGGGTTAAAAATTTGTAAATTTATAAATTAATTTATAATAATTAATTTTATAAATTAATTTATATTAATTTAATTTAATTTATAAATTTCAAAACACTCAAAAATGTACTAAATTCACAAAATATAATGTCTTCCTTTTCGCTTAATTCTCGTATTTAGCTAACGTGGGACAGGTGACATGATTTTGGGAAAAGACGAGAAAGAAGAAATTTATCGGAAAATTTTACAAACATTATACATACAGAGAGTGTTTTCCAACTAACAGCAATCATTATGTTTGAATAATTTAAAGTTTTTGTTCTGTGCACAGTAGTGACAAAGATGCATGATTAGATAATGCTGATTTGTGATTTGGCAACGGAAAAACAAGCGTCGAAACGGAGAGGATCACGTCCTTGAAGACGCCAGATATTTAGAATTCAGAAAACGTCCCTTTGAATTCAGGAAACATCTAAAGACTTTTGGAGCATTCCCAAGGACTTTTTCATAAGTTTAGGGAGCTTCCTAGTAGTTCAAAGATCTTCTCAGGGATCTTTCGAGAAACTTTCCAGTAGTTCAAGGAACATCTCAGAAGCTTATGGTACTTACGTTTTAAGAAGAACTTAAACTTCTTATTACACGACAATTTTGCGGAATTTCCACCGTTTCACATTCTTGGAGATTCTAAAAAGTTCTTGTAAGGCTTAACAACATCTTGGAAATGCTATTTATTTCACAGAAATTCCACCAACTTATTAAAAAAAAATAGTAAATCGCCAAGCTTCCCAGATTTTTTTCAATTTCTCGTAAATTATTAAAATATTTGGCTTTTTATCATGAAAGATGTACGAACTGGAAGTCCAAATAACTTCTGGCAAGCTAAATCTCCTTCGAAAAGTTCCGGTAATTACTAGAAAGCCGTTTCTATTCCATGGGTTTTAAGAAGTTCAAACCAAGTTCCCAGAAATGTTGAGAAGTTTTCGTCAATTCAATGGACCTTAACGGAAAATTCCAAGGTGTTGCTTTGCATCCGCGTCTTTACCAACTGACCTAAGAGACGACCCAGAAAGCTTATCAAAACTACCTCTCCCTTAGAACATAAGCCAGAATATCCTTATTCCCAGTAAACCTGCCGAAAGTTTCTATATAACAGGCTTCTCTAAAATTTATCTGTTAGAGCGATTTGCGAGTGCTATTCATGACCAATCCATCAATAAACCTGTTATTCACTTTGAAAACTTCATTACTTTTCATTTCCGAGCAATCACAATACTATTCGGAATCGGAATTTGCAATCAAAATAGTCATAAAATTCACAACAGTCACAATTCTGGGAATTTTCTCATTTCAAGCTAGTCAGCATCTTTCGAAAACTGCACTGGCTAAGGGAACCATTTGCTATTCAAGAATTACATGAAAAGCAATTCGCAAGCACCGAGAGCGGGGTAATGTGATTGAGGTAATGATCAGCATCTGAGCGAGTAACGCACTTTCGTCATGCATCGCTCAAACGCGAACTTTGAGTTATCAAGCAGCTAGCGTTTCTGTCACGCATTTTCTTGCTCCAAATAGCTAGAATAGATCAAAACAGACACCAGTTTTACAACACCGGGTGCAGCGATGTTTTTGCGTTTGGTCTTAAACAATAAATCCCATCCACGATTTGGACCACCGTTGAAGATGCCCTTAGCTACTACTGGAAACGCATCCATCTCCATCTCATTCACATCTTGACTTATCTGCACTCTGTCAGTCTTCTTTTCAAGAAATGTCAGTTTGATCTCCTTGCTGTCGAGCTTCCGTATTTTCTCGTCCATAGGATACGAACCTATGCACTGAAGCCAAGTACACAAATGTAACTTTAATTTGGTTCTGTCCCAAACCACAGCTCGTAGGGGTTCGCTAAACCGTTGCACAGTGGCCCAGAATGCGAATTTAGCAGGAAAGATACATTTTCAGCCGATGTGACCGAATTAGAGCAATTTTCCTACGTGGCTTAGGGTGTCCCTATAAAAATCAGTTATTTTACTGTAAATTTCTTATTTCAAGTTTTTTTCTTTGCATCGATTTTAGAACAATAATGAATACAACTTTTTGGGTGCTGAAATTGTCGCTACCGAATGTTGAACAAAAGTTATTATGGTTTTTGTAAACAAAATAGGCCTTTTTCAAATGTTGGTTTTTATAGTTGGGGCAAACCAAAAAAATATTTCTTAACAGCAATTGAAAAGATTTTCATTCTTGCATATTTTGTTCGAAAACTGGAAAATATGCTCTATCTCAGTCATATCGAAAGGTACAGAAAAAAATATACGATCATAGTTGCTCGAAAATATTTATTCTACAACTTTTCCGAATAATTTATGACTTTATTGCTGCAAATAAAAAAGTTAGATTTTCGAGTTCTCTGAAAACAAGGACCACCCTAGTTTTGATTCACACCAAAAGAAGCGCCTTGTTATTAGAAACAACTTTGCTCCAAAACTTCAAACTTAGGCTGAAAATGTATCTTTCCAGCTAAATTTGAATTCTGGACCATTGTGCGTAGAAGATGGCAAACGGTTGTAGATGTAACAGGCAATCACTGCTGTCTCGCTTCAGTATTTCTTCTCCAAATTCGCCGCCAATAGCAAACAACGGTTCTTTTCGATCAAAGTACACAGCCAATTTTTTTCGCTGAAAATCACCAAAATTTTGCTGAATTTACAGTAATCATTTCAGCAATATAAAATTACTGTTTTTTTCGGCAATGTGAAATGTCATCCTACTTGACAGAAGTTTGCTGAACTTTCGGTATACATCTGGTTTTTGCTGAAAATTCAGCAATTTTTGCTGTTTCGTGAATTAACGGCCTTTTGCTGGTAGAGTTCAGTAAAAATTGTCAATCTACTGAAAAATCAGTTTTCTGGTTTCAATTTCATGTTCACGATTATTAAAAATATATTTTATTTAGGTTTTTTCATTTATTCATATTTCAGTATCTTGCTTAGTCTAGCTCGAAAATGAAGATATTCACAATTGTAGTCACATTGTCCACGGCCAGAACAGCTCTAGATAGCAAATTGAAATTTTTTGCGAGTGACGCTCAAACTTCAATTTGAATGTTTAATATGTTTGCACCAGCAGTAAAAATGCTCAAGGGATATCACATCCTACCGGAAATACACGTCGGTTTAATGATAAAGATCGGAAGCTTCGTGTAGCCAGAAGCGAATTGTTCGACGTCGTCTTCAGACTGAAAAAGAGGATCAGTATTATTTTCAAAGAAATATAAGTTTTGAAAAATGTGTTAGCTCACACATTGATCCACTCGATAATACGATCCACAAAGTTCACGATTATTTGTGGTCCAGGAACTGCACGCTTGACTCCACGGGATAGATTTTGCAAATTGCACGAGCGCTGCCGACTAAACAATGAGAGCGTTTCTTTTCTTTTTTTATTAATTTGACAAGCTGACAGTCAGGTGGTGAAAGATGCTGAGTGTTCAGCAATCTGGGTTAGTTTACTGGTTTTCAGTAAAAACAAACCAAATTGCTAATTTTCAGTAAAACGTAACATTGTTGATGGTTTTTCAGCAAATCATTTTGCTGAAATCCTTGATCATTTACGATTAGCTCTCTCGGACTTCTCATTTTGCTGCGGGCTGTATGGGGCAGTCTTCAGCGTCAAGAGTACTCTCCGCCTCCATCGACTTGTACCGTAACTAATCTTTGAACGGTTTACCGAATCTACGATTAATAAGTTGTACTAAGGCTCGACATAGCTGGCGAATCTTATCTCGTAGGCTTCTGAGTTGCTACTGGGTCAATAAGTAGACGAATCTTCGTGTGGCTTCTGAGTTAGTCGTCAATCAAGTCATGGCGTATTCGTTCCCGCTTGAGTTCGCATCTCCATGGCACCACACAGGTCGGAATTCACAAGCTCCAATACAGCTGTCGATGTCGTATTAGAAGCAAGAAACGGTGTTCTGGCTATTTTACCCTTGCAGCAGACCCTGCACACAGACCGCACTCCACAGTCACAGTAGAATGTCCGTAGCAACCGTCCGTAAAGTCCTCCTTTCCGATCACCCACAGCAATCACTGTGTTGTTCCGTTGTATTCACATTTAATATCCTTCATCAACAATCCGGCTCTAAGGATTTTTTTTTGTTGGGGCGTAGAACTACAACGTCCACTGAGGTGAACTTTTGTGGTAGGCTCTAAGGATAGTAAGTTACCGGCCAGCTCAGGAACAAACAAAACGTTTTTAATTCGTGAGTCGACTCTGCGTGCAAATTAAATGAAAAATCGACAAAATGCAAAACGACGTATCTGATTTTGTAAACAAAAAGGAAAAGAAGGATTCAAACAACACTTTCTAACAACTCTAAGTACCCCCACGGAAACTAGCATCACCATTTAGGCTAGGAAAATATTATTCTTTGTGGTGGTGGTTCTAGTTTGCGTGAAAGTGCTCAGGGTTTCAAGAATTTTACGTTTGAATATTTGTTTACCTCTTTGTTTACAGAATCAGATACGTCGTTTCGAATGAGTTATTGAAAATTCTCGAGTACTTTTTCAAACGGACGCATCTGTAAAAACAAGAGGGGAAGTAAGATCCAATTGTTGAATGCTTGAAACCCTTAGCTCTTTCATGCAAACTAGAGCCGCCAACACAAAGAATATCATGTCTGTAACATGATGGTGATGCTACTTTCCGCAATGGTGCTGAAATTTTTGCGAAATTTACGTTTGAATCTTACTTCCCATCTTTGTTTACAAAATCCGGTACGTCTGTTTGAAAAAGTACTCGAGCATTGTCGATTCTTCAAGCTAAAGCGACTCGTTTCGAGTCATTCGATTGGCCGAATAGATCCAAATATGTTTCCTAACATTGTTAAAATGATTCGCTCTTGTACAAACAGAAACAAGCACAACGCGGAGCAAAGACACGAATGTTTGTTTAGATTTACTTAACTTCTCTTTCAATTTGACCCAATTTCTTCAAAAGTCCTCTTGACAACCAGAACAAGCTTCACGCTAGTTCTCTCCTCCACAATCCAAACAACAGTCAACCACCTGTCACGACAAAAGTCACTCCCAGCGCAATAGAGAAAGAACGAAAAGAACTTCAATGTTCACCTATCGTATGCAATTTGTTGGACAAGAACCAACAATTATTAAGTTTTTTTTCTTCTTCAAATTTTACTCTCTATCAAAAAGACACCTAATTTAAACACCGTTCGACAGCTACACATTCGCCTCTTGAAATTGCCAACGATTAATCCGAGAGGCACCTCTCACCACTGCATCGGTAACACTAAATGCTTATCGCGAAACAGTTCTATTTTTTCCACAGTGGTATTGGTAGATGATTCCTACTCTGCACCTTCGTCTACAGAATGTTGCGTTTGGTTAAATTTTTAGCTCGTCGCTAGTGGTTTTTCTATTTGTTAGTTTTGTTCAGTGTAAAAGTGATTAAAAAATATCCAACGTTTTTCAGGTTATTTTATGATCCGCTCGGCATGCAACGATAGAACTTTCGGTCTGATTTATGTTCCTTTCCTCAACTTGCTTGCTTCGTAAAAGTACAAAAAATTACCACCTATAGCTTGCGTTATTCTTCTATCTTCTTCTTCTTCTTCTTCCTCCGTCTAAGTCCAAAGAGTATATTCAGACAGTATCACCTTTCTGCTTACGCATCTAAAACTCATACTTTTCGCCTTTTGATTGCTCCTTAAAACGTCTATTATTGCATTCTGCAAACACACACACACGTTTTTTCCACACTCTCAATGTTACGCCCATTCTAAAATGTACAAACCGCACATCACCCGTTCAAATTCGTTCGCATTCACGCTTTTACCTACTTCCGTCTGACGTATCCCTTCCGTTTACCCTTCCGCCGTCGACTACCGACGTGGGGTCGCTCCTGAAGAGACAGCAGAAATCCGGCCCCATCTGTGGCCATAGACGAGATCAGCAGGGACGAAGAGACGGACATCCCATCTAGACTGAAACCACCACCACTATAACCGTTATTTGGCGCAGTGAGCTCTCTGCTGTTACGGCTCCAGCCCACCTCGCCATCACCACCACCACCACCTGATTTTTCCTTATACTATTGGGCCGTATGTTTCCCCTTCAACTATACAGCACAGCCTTTCCGGGTGCCGTACATAACCTGCAGTTCCGGGTAGATGATCTTCTTGATCAGTTGATTGGTTTTCGCCGCCAGCATCGCCCGCTTCGGGTCCTTCTTGAGCACCTTGATGCCCGGCTTATGCACTAGGAATGCATTGTCCAGGATGTGGAAATCGTAGTCCAGCACGCAAAGCGAGTAGCCCTGTAGAAGTAGAGTTTATGTTTGGTTTATCTGTGTCCTCGAATGTTCGCTTGTGGCTGAGTATTGTACCTGCGTCATTTTGTCACTTTTGCCTTCCCAACTTAACCGTTCGTCATAGTGGGGATCGGCGTGAGTTCCGATGTAGATTGGCTCCCAGTGGACAAAGTATCCCACGCGTTTACCTATGTGGAACACACCCAAATCTACAAAAAAATAATAGAATGTTTAAAGGTTCCAGTAAGCATTCGAAAAGAAAGAGCAAACCATCCGTTTCGTTGGCTGCGATCCATTCCTTCGATTTGGGCACTCCATGGCAGCTAGAGCAGACCCGCTTGTGAAATGGTATCGCTTTGCCGTTTCGCAGCAATTCCTGCAGTTCGGTTTTGTCTCGCGGCACCGGCGAACTGCTGTCCACCTCGAATATCGACAGTGGGAATACTCTGGAATCGAAACATGATCTATGTTAATCACACCAACGTTAAATTTAGATTTTTTAACTGACCTTGGATTTTTCCGCTGCAGCACCGGTTCGTTTCTAACTATCATCTCTAAGAACTTATGCACTAGGCCCGGGTTCGGGTACAATTCGATATCACTAGCTAGTAAGAAATGGGTCATTGCCGCGTCGCGGGCAATGTTCCGGCCCACGTTGACCGGATAGAGTAGCTTCTTCTGCGTCTTGTAGAGCTGCGAACTCGACACGTTGAAGAACGGCGCCTGCAGCGAACAGTTGTAGGGTGGTTCTAATACTTTGCCGTGCTTAGGAACCTGCAATGGGAAAGGCACATTGGAACGAACTCACTCAACCACAACATAGGGGCGACAATACTCACGTTTTTAGGAATATGTTTACTACTAAAATAAATATGAAACGTGACAAACTGACGCACTAAATGACTCTCTGGTAAGCAGTCTCGGAGATACTTGATCGCGCCGAGGGTGGGCACAAAGTCTGTACCTGGGGCGTGCATCGCTAAGCTGACCGGTGCGTTCCACCTGAAAGAAGGGAGAAATGGAAATCGAGAGAATCGTGTGATGTTATTAGGTAACTAAACATTCCAAAGACTTGTTCAAAATCACTTGGTAACTATCAGAGATAGCATAATGCAAAAAGATACACGACTCTTGCGATTCATAGGAGACACGAATAGCGCTACCTGGTGAGCAAACATCCAACTAGTACACGGATAATATAATGCGTGTGAAATGTCAATCTCAGCGTCAAACACAATTGACAGTTATACCTTCTTCTCACCTTATACACACTCATCTGAATTTACTTAAAATTGAGTAAAGAAATTTAAAACTTAACTTAAAAATCATAAAAAATGGAACTACTTAAAATTGGGTAGCCAGGTGAAAACCCAAATATGGGTAATCCTACAATTTATTTGGTTTTGAGTTAGTCGAACCCATTATTATAAAATGTAGTTTTTATGGAAACTGGGTAAAATATGAAAATCTAGATAAAATCGTCAAAAGGTCGAAAGTATTTAGGCTATATTTAGGCTTTTTTCTTTTTTATGCTTTGGAAAAAAAAGTTTGTCCACTCTGCATCTATTTCTTGGATTGTATGCAACCTTACACTATAGTTTCATATTTTTAAAGTGACACTGAAGCTTGAAGCATTCGCATAGATGACACAATTTTTTAAAGTTTTTTTTTCCTTGTAAAGTTTCCAGTTTTGTATTTTAAAATCAAAATTTTCAGTTGATAAATTCAACAGACATTTTCTTTATTCAACAATAAGCATTGATGGTGCGTACCATATTTTAATATGGTGTAAACATAGCTCATGATCACCAATATCATTATGGTCATATAAATGATTTTTGTATAGACTGCTGCTTCGGTTAGTCAGTGATTATTTCTTAAATTTCAGGGAAAAAATTCTGGGAAGTTTGCTTCTGAACTTCAGGCAAAATTCCTCATGAACTTCTTGGAACTATTTTCTTCGAAATTCACATTTAAGAACCCAACCATACCTTCCAAAAACATTTGGAATTTTTTTCCTGAACATAGTTACTTTCTTAACTTTTGATAAGTCCTATTCTGGACTACGCGGAAAGTTTCTGCAAAACTTTGAGAAAGTACTGTCCAGAATTTCTTGGAAAATCTTCTTAAGTTGTTAGAAGTTTCTTCCTGAACTTCTGAGAAGTTCTTTTCTGAACTGCCGAAATAGTCTCTTCTGAACTTCAGGGGAGTATTTGCCTGAACTTCGGAGAAGTGTGTTCCTGAATATCTGAGAAATTCCTGCTTAAACTACTAGAAAGATCCTCCTATACTTCTGGAAATTTTCTTCCTGATTTTATCAAAAGAATCTACCATAACTTCTGGGATCTCGTGAACTTCGAGAAGTTCTCACTCTGAAATCCTGAAATGTTCGATTCGGCACTTTAGGGAAGCTCTCTAGCACTTCTGGGTAGTTCCATCTAAACTTATTAGATTCTTCGCTACTTCTGAGAAGTCCTCGTGAACTTCAAAGGAGTTCTCTAATGATATTTTTGAAAAATTCCTTCTTGGCCCTACTGGTAAGTTTCTTCCTGAAATTCGGGAAAGTTTTTTCCTGAGCTTGTTCTTTCCACACTTCTGATTGATCCCATCTGGAACTGCGAGGAAAATTTTAGTCCAAAATTTTTAGGAAAATTCCCTTAAATTTGTTCTTGAAGTTTCTTCCCGGACTTCTAAGAAGTCCTCTTCAGAACTTTTGGGAAGTTTTCTCCAGAACTTTGGGGAAGTTTGTTCCGGAACTATTGGGAAATTCGTGTTCAAATTAGAAGGAAGTACCCCCAATGCTTCTGGGAAGTTTCATTTTTTTATCTCTAAAGAATTTTGAGAAATCCTTATTCTGAAATGCAGAATGTTCTCGTCTCAGCTTTGGAAAAGCTGCCAAGCACTTCTAGGAAGTTCCAACTAACCTTTCGAGAAGTTTCTTCCGGAACTTCTGGGAAGTTATTTCCTGAACTTGAGAGAAGTTCTTTCCTTAACTTCTATGACGCATCGTCCTGAGGATTTTTTTTCCTGATTTTTTGATAAATTATAGGTAGTGCCCTTCCTGGTAAGCTCCCGTCTGAAATTTGGGGCTGTTTTTTTTTCTGACCTTCTGGGAAGTTCAACCTTGAATTTCTGGGAAGAACTCCAAAACCTCTGAAAAATTCCAAACTTCAGAAAAGTCCTCTTCCCTACACTACTTCCTGAAGCTCTGATAAGTCCTCTCCTGATTCTTGGGGAAGTTCTGTCTTGAAATTCTGGTAAGTATGCTCTTGAACTTCGGTAATGAATTTTTGAAGATTCTTCTTGCATGAACTGCTTGCTCCCAATACTTCTGAGAAGTTTCTACCAGACCATAGGACAAGTTTTGTTTCGAGGAAGTCTTTAAATCTTTCAAATATGATTTGTATTGTTGTGACTTAATAGCAAAGGACCAATATTACCAACGCTTTGACAGTAATTTTTCGCATGGGTTTGAACGCACGTGGGATTGAACACTACATAAGTAGGGACTCCATGTTACCCTTGGAAAGGGCCTATACGATACTTATCTCCAGGCCCAATGTGTCTCCAAGTGGCCCACCGCTTTCGTTTCTTCAAGGATTTCTACTTTAAATGATACCTACGATCGAGGGGCAATTCACTAGTGCATTTTCGATTCAGACCAACGTATTGAAAATTGTATTTGCGTATTTTTGTGAATTTAATTGTATTTTATGTATTGATGTATTGTTGTGCATTTGTTGTGAATGAATGAAATTTTTCGTGCAGCAGAAGAATGATGTGTATTGTTTGTATTTTTTGTATTTTTGGTATTGAGAACAATTAGTCGTGATTTCTGTCATTTCGACATGGAGTTTTCCTAAGGGCCAATTTCTCAAACATAAACAATGGCTTCTTCCGCATTTTTTTCGATAATGGAAACTCGCTCAAGTAAACAACCACTTCTATTGTAAAGGGGAACTCCCCTTTTGTAAGATCATCGTGGTGATATTCGTGATAGCCTTCTCGTGATATTCGCCGGAGAAGCCTTTGTTTACGTTTACGACATTAGCCCTTATGTAAATTCCATGTCGATTTCTATTATTTCATTGTTTACATTTGCAATTCAAACTCAAAACTTGGTGACCGCCGGAGAAATCTCGATTGAGGATTAAAATTGTCGATTGAGTCACGCTTCTGCGGTAGTTAACCGATTACAAAATACTTAGTTAAGGCGTCCATTGATGTAACTGCATAACTTGTCAAAGCATCGAGTCAAAGTCTTGTTGTGTGAAGCGTATATCGACTAGATGTTTTGAATTGCTAGCAGATGTCATACCTGCATCACCAGGCGCCTCATTTTAGTTCCAGCTTCCCAAGTAACCACAAGTATTAAGCTATAGCCCGATAATAGCTCTATATCAGCATTAATGTTGCTTAAAAGTTCTATATTAGCATATGTTATGCATGCAAGCTTCATATTAGCATCATAAATGCCACCCAAAAATTTAGCATTATCGCTAGCATTATATACGCATATAAGGCTGTTATAATGCATAAAAGTATTTATCATGCTTTATATCTGCATTTAGTGTTAATTTCAGGCTATCATATAATGCTTAGAATTTGTTTACAAACGCATTGAAAAGTAATTTGGAGTCCACAAAAACCAGCATGGCCAAGAATAAGTGGTGGAAAAAATACCTTAAATAGTGGAAATTATAGACGTAAAGTGAAATTGTATCGAAACTACGATACTTCTAAACTTAACAAACCTGATCATATTGAAGATTTGGTTCCAGAATCAGCTAAATCTCCATCGGCCTGTTAGTTCTACGCCTTCAAGTTCGTTCGTAGAATCCGAAGATGATAGTTCTAACAATTCTGGAACAGCTTATAGCCAGGCACAGGCAGCAAAGGCAGCGTGCCAACCATGCATGCTTATACCTTGGTTTAAGACGCTGTACAGGAAAGTTTTGCAATGTTTTAAATTTAAAATATATTGCTTTACTCATATTAATACACCCAATACTAAAAATATGAATTTGCTTATAGCTCAATATTGCATGCATATTTTCTCCTTTTTTGCTAATACTATCGATAAGAAGAAACAGAAGAACACATAGTTCTTGAAATAAATCGGAAACTGACAGCAGATAAATGCAGAATAATAGCATTAGCAGTGCCACAAAGGGGCTATCAAAACTGACAGTTATGTTCAGGTGCATTAATATAGCATTACTAATGCTCTCTACGAGCTGTAACTTCTGCATTATAGAAGCACATTATTTCGCCTTTCTTAGCATTATATAAGCATTATATCTGAATAAAGAGCAACAAAGCATTTAAGTGCTGCTTTACATGGAGATATATTGCTAATATAATGCCACGTTTAGTGCTGAATGGTTACTTGGGTTCTTCTCGCAAATGGAAATTCTCTCCCTAGTCGTGATATATTTTACTGTGTTCTCAAGTTTTATGCTACACTCCCGTTAAATTTTACTCAATTTTTGAGTACAATTGTATACTATCTCTTTTTCTCACACGGAAATGTTACTCAATTTTTGTTAAAAAGTGGATCAACTCAATTTTTGAGTAGATCCACGTTTTACGGAAATTGAGTAACATTTCCATTAGAGAAAAATAGATAGTAAACAATTGTACTCAAAAATTGAGTAAAATGAAACGGGAGTGTTAATAAAGAATGTTTGTGCACTGTTGAGTATTAGACCGAATATTTGTATTTTTCCGAATTTCGAAGTTTTAATGCATTTTTCTTCTGTATCGTGTAATCACGAATTTTTGTGTATTTATTTTGAACACGTATTTTCAATTCAGTCACCAATTGGAGTAAATTGCCTCTCGTCTACGATATTTTAAAATATTACAACAAAGCTTCTTACCGTATATACTATACTGATCAGATCCTCATACGTTTTTAATCCGAACTTCAGAGAATACGTTAATTTGAAATATAAAAAATATTTCAAATGTCTGTAGAAGTCCGCAGCATACAGAAAATGTCTGCATCGTTAAAAGAGTCTGCAATAAAAATGAAAAGTCTGCAAATTTACAGACATGTTCATGAATATGGCATCCCTGAACTATACAGTCTTATACCTGGTACAGACATACAACGTACAGCGTTGTACTCCTTTAGTCTAGTACGTGTTTTTCTGTACTGGATTAAAGTATTTGACAGTTCGTACAACGCTGTACGTTGTATGTCTGTCCCAGGCATTACGTTTTTCAGTACTTTTCGGTTCTAGTATCTTGGGCTTTGTTTTGTTTCATTATGTTATTTTGACAGAATATTTGAGAGTGTGTTGATGCGAGTTACGTTATTAGGGGCGAATCATTAAGCTTGGGACCGAGCTTGGAACCGGTGTGCTAGTACTTCTTGAGCCAAAACTAGAATCATTTTCTTCGGGACTATCCAGCCGCTGGTAAGGAGTGTATCGAAAAGTAGTTATAAACTTCCAAATAATAAAATAGGCATGAAAACATGGTTAAAATTAACATACTATTTCAGTTTATTATAGCTTAACATGTTTACAAAAGATCCAAACGGAAAAGCTAGTCATCATGTTCATTTCTGTAGAATGCCCGTACCTTTGATTTGACACCTGCCATCAAATTCTGCACAGTGACCTTTGTGCACTTCCTGGATGCCGCTGCCCAATTTTTCTTAAAATCGGTCATGTTTTGGGACACTGTACCATCCTTCTTAAATATACGCTTGACTATTGCCCAATAGCGTTCGATCGGTCGCAACTGGGGACAGTTTGGTGGGTTGATGTCTTTTTCTACGAACTTGATGTTATTCTCCGTCAGCCACTGTAGAGTGGATTTGGCGTAATGTGCCGATGCCAAATCTGGCCAGAAGAGAGGAGGGGACTGGTGCTTTCTATACAATGGTAGCAACCTGTTCTTCAAACATTCCTTTGATAAATCTCAGCATTTATAGTTCCTTTTGTATAGAAAATTGAAGAACGCAAGCCACATGTGCAAATAGCTTGCCAAATGAGCACCTTCTGACCGAATTTCTCCATCGCAACAGTCGTATCTGCGGTTGGCACACGTTCCCCAACAGATTTAGTATAAAACTGCGGCCCCGGTAGCGTTCTTGAATCTTCTTTAACGTATGTTTCGTCATCCATCAAAATGCACTGGTCGACATTGTCCAAAATGCAGCTGTACAGCTTTCGAGCCCTGGTTTTGGCACGAGACTTTTGTTCCGGAGTTTGTTTGGGCACTTTCTGCTTTTTGTACGTCTTCAAGTCATTCCTGCGCTTGATTCGTTGAATCATTCCGATGCTGGTCCTGAACTTCTTGGCTAGATCGCGAGTAGAGGCAGATTTGTTCCGTTGAATATAATCCACAACTTTTTGGTCCAAATCGGGGTTGCTGGAGCCGGGTTTCCGGCCACTTCTTGGTAAATCCTTGAGGGAGCACTCCTTACCAAACTTTTCGATGATGCGTTTTACACTTGCCGGGTGAACATTTACTCTTTTCGCAATCTGGTTGTAAGTAACACCTTTTCGGTGCACCAAGTGTGCAGAATTTTCTTTTTAGTCTCAAATTCCATTCGCGACATTTTGAATACAACTTTATCAACGGAAATGAATGAACCAAATAATCATTTTTGACATGTAAACAAAGCAAATGGCGCTTACACGCTAAAAATATATACAGTAGTTTATGCGTAATAACGCATCGAATGTTTATAACTACTTTTCGATACACTCCTTACTAGACTCAGAGAAATAAACTTTCGATAGTCATAAGATCGCATTATGATTATTTGCTATAAGAAATCAGGATGAATTTTATAAATGTATCTGTGAAATATGATGTTGAAAAAATAAAAATATCGAACAACCTGGATTCGAACCTTGAACGTTGAGGATATGGGCCCAGTGACTTGCCCACTAGTTTGTATCAACACGTGTAATCAGGAAAGCTTAAAGATGTACAAGAACAAAGTCGTGTGAAACAAAATCCATTCATAAGTCAGCCTTATGAAAGTCCAAAACATCGTTCATAAGTTGAACCTTATGAAATTCATAAGATTATTTGGTTCAGTGTTTGGACCTGGGGGTTCTACAACAGCGAACCAATTTCAAATCGCTAGTTCCTTATCTATTGTTGACGTTACCGTAGTCTAACAGCTTAGTAAAGGATCGAATCAGATTTATGAAGAACCGAGAAAGATTTACCCACTTTCACAAATCGCCTTTCATAATTTACATACAGAGGGCACTCCAGCGCCTTAGTCAAGGTTCTCTGTGAAAAATGAAGTCAAGTTACTCAAAATCTACGATTTTTTTTTCAAATAGGCTTATCTGCTTTGATCTATTTTCTTCGTAGACTTTCTTTTTTTGTGAATATAGAGTGCTTCGATCAAAATTTGGTCGACTTAAACTTGACGCATTTCCTTTCATCGTGCATTAAAAAAAATTTCACACCCGTCATTTTGAAGGTGTGTGCGTGTAGCATCATGCTTCTACTTTGATTTTGAGATTAGCACTTCAGTTATCAAAATGTCGTCGAAGGAAGACAAGCAACGCATCAAAATTTTGCACGTGCATGGAGAAAATCCAAACTACTCTGACGCCAAGTTGGCAAAATTGTTGAATGTGGCTTAATCATCTGTTGCCAACGTTTTAAAAGTGTTCGGTGAACGTTCGTCGACAGCCAGGAATGCTGAATCAGGGGAAAATCGACAGCTGGAGTCCACAGCGACGACAAAAAGAGTTGCCCGCTGTTTTGAGCGGAACCTCAACCTCTCCGTCCGAGATATTACAAAGAAGCTGAGAGTTGCGCCTTCAACCGTGGATAGAGCTAAGAAACGAGCTGGACTGTCGACTTACAAGAAAGTGGTGACTCCAAATCGCGACGATAAACAAAACACGTCGGCCAAAGCACGATTGCGAAAGTTGAACACGAAGATGCTGACGAAGTTTGATTGCGTGGTACAGGACGATGAAACTTACGCCAAGGCAGACTTTAAACAGCTTCCTGGACAGGAATTTTATACGGCAACCGAACGGAGAAAGGTGGCAGATATTATCAAGCACATTTATCTGTCAAAGTTCGCGAAGAAATATCTGATTTGGCAGGCCATCTGCACCTGTGGCTTGAAAAGCAATGTTTACATTGCGACCGGAACGGTCAACCAGGAAATTTATCTGAGCGAGTGCCTACAAGAACGTCTACTGCTTTTCCTGAAGCGACACAATTGTTCCGTTCTATTTTGGCCGGATTTGTCATCTTGCCATTGCGGAAAAAAAGGCCATGGAGAGGTATGCAGCCAACAACTGATAACTGAACATAATCGCCTATTCAACGTATTGTTATGTGGCCTTTTACCATCTGACATATTGTTAAAACCATATAGGAGATTGTTCGTTTATGGTTGTCATGGGATCCCTTCCCCTTTGCCTACCACGCACTATGGTAGCTAGGCAAGAGATTGTCTGCTGGATCGGATGCCGCCTTTCAAACATGCCCTACGTTCAATTTCAACTACTTCTATTCAATTGCACAACCTGCCGTGCTCATACGGACATATCAAAACTTTCTCTTCACATCTCTGGTTCTAGCAGAAATTGCTGTCCACTCCTAAGGTTGCATGTTGATAAGAAGGATAAATCCAATTTTAAAACATTAATATGGGCATCGCCATAGGCTTTTGGCGTGAAGCCAGTAAACTATATTTAGCAAACGTGGTAGGATGTTGACCACCAATACACCTTGGATCGGAATAACCAAGTGTAAACTTTATTTTCTCGTTTGAATAGTACTTTTGTAATCCTTGCATTTGCTCTAATGCCCAGTCGGTTGCCACTCGGGGACACAACAACAGTAAAAGTTATAAGCTATTAAAATAAATCTTAAAACTCTGAATTTTTCCAAAGTACTACTAAACGGATCATTTCAGTATATCCCTGAATTAGTCCTAGATTACTAGAAGTATAGAAAGAAAAGACCAAGAATTTAGGGCACATCCTGGAAAGTTTAGAAGTAGACTTCCCAGAGCTTCGGGAAGATAATTCCCGAGGAAAAGACTTCCTCGAAAAAAAAAACTTCTCAGAAGTATTGGGAGCAAGCAAGTTCAAGCAAGAAGAACCTTCAAAAATTCAGGACCAAACATTACCGAAGCTCAAGATCATACTTACTAGAATTTCAGGACAGAAATTCCCCAAGAATCAGGAGAGGACTTATCAGAGCTTCAGGAAAGAGGACTTCTTCGCAGTTTGGAACTTTTCAGAGGTTTTGAAGTTCTTCCCTGATATTCAAGATTGAATATCAGACGGGTAATAACCAGGAAGGGGAGTACCCATAATTTCCCGAAAAATCAAGAAAAATGTTCTTCGGGAAGTGCTAGGCAGCGCTTCCAAAGCTCAGAGGAGAACATTTCAAAATTTCAGAATGAGGATTTCTCCAAATTCTTTAGAGAGAACAGAATGAAACTTTCCAGGAGCATTGGGGGTGCTTCCTTCTAATTTGAGCACGAATTTCCCAATAGATCCGCAACAAACTTCCCCTAAGTTCTGGAGAAAACTTCCTAAAGTGCTGGAAGAAACTTCAAGAACAAATTTAGGGGAGTTTTCCTAGTAATTTTGGAGACGGCTTTCCCAAAGTGCCAGTAAAATGTTCCTCGCAGTTCAGGATGGGATCAATCAGAAGTTTGGAAATAATAAGCTTAGGAAGAAAATTTTCCCGAATTCAGGAAGAAACTTACCAAAGAGGGCACTACCTGTAGGACCAAGAAGGATTTTTTCAAAAAAATCAGTGACGAACTCCTCAGAAGTTCACAAGAGGACTTCTCAGAAGTTCCGTCGAGACCAAAAGTTTAGTTGGAGCTACCCAGAAGTGCTAGAGAGCTTCCCTAAAGTTTCGAATCGAACATTCCATCATTTCAGAATGAGAACTTCTCGAAGTTCAGGAAATCCCAGAAGTTCAGGTAGATACTTTTGATAAAATCAGGAAGAAACTTTCCAGAAGTGTAGGGGAAACTTTCTAGTAGTTCAAGCAGGAGTTTCTCAGAAATTCAGGAACAAACTTCCCCGAAGTTCAGGAGAATACTCCCCTGAAGTTCAGAAGA